>BMAC01001356.1:64338-108151 GCA_014905375.1 Phtheirospermum japonicum
ACAAGTGACGCTATCCCGCCTTGGTGTTCTCGAGTAGACACACCGGATGACAAAGATCACCAAGGCGGGCAAGTCGAGCAAGCCGGTAGGTCAAAGCAACAAAAGAGCGGGCTTGCTTCGGGGGTCGGAAGAGGGAGTAGTCGGCCACCCAAATGTGATCATCCCAAAATGCGTCGACGTACTCCTTCGTCTCCCCGACCGTAACCTCTACTCTCTCCACCACTACCTCTTCCACCACCTCTTGATCAAGTAAACAAACGGCGTCGGGTGGTGGTAAAAGAGGCTCGATCAATTCCACATCCTCCAAAAATGGCACAACTTAATCATTCTCACCAAGAGCGAGTGAATTCAACATTCCAAGTGTTGTTGGAATCCCCAAAAGTGACTCCCCTTCACTTTCCACTTCAACATCTTCAAAAAACACGAGAGGGGTAATGCTAATCTCCGACCCAATTTCCTCACCCTCTATCTCCACCTCCATGCACACCTCTTTCAAAAGACCGTCAAAAGTTGCATTGCCAATAACAACGGTGGGATCCGCCACATCGAAGATGGGCATCTCGTAAAGACACGGTCTTTTAAGCTCGTCCACTTCGTTGACAATTTGCTCTACCTGAGTCTCCATGCGAGCAAGGTATTCATCCAATTGTCGAATCACCTCCACGAGCTCGGATGAGAGAGGCTCAAAGTCCGGGAGTTGGGGCATAGACAAATCTTGAAAAAGTGAGGCGTAAGGGTCATCGCTCGAAGTATACAAGCTCGAGGTGGGTAGATTATAAAAATCGTAGCTCCAAGAATATGAATCATGAATTGGTGGAGCATACGAGTCAAAACTCGGGTAAGAAAAAGGCGGGGAGAGTTGAGCATATGGATCGTCAAAACCCGAATCATAAGAATCACGAGTCGGTGCATACGGATCCATGCTCGGGTTATGGGGATACGAAATCGGTGGAGAATAAGAAGGGCTTGGGCCGGAATAATCGAAAGAGGGGGCCCATTCTTCACCAATCAAAGCGTACGGGTCATCGTAAGTCGAGGGGACCCGATAGCTTGGGGGAGTGGTGTACGGATTTGAATACTCAGGAGTTTGGATGTAAGGGTTTGGATATTTGGGAGTTTGGATATAAGGGTCATCGTATGGCAAACTAGCTCGGTAGTTTGCCATCCTCGGCCGGATCAATCGAGCGACGGAGGCATCCTTTGATCGTCGTGAGTGTAGGCGGGCAGCATCGGGCTCCCCGAATGAGACCTTGCAAACACAACACTCAACAAAGGATTACGAGCATCGAAAGTAAAACAACAATTTAAACTAACTACTAACTAAGATAACAAGAGAAATAATTAAAAACACCTTTTGCCTTAATCTATCCCCGGCAACGGCGCCAAAATTTGATCGAAGAACTCTTAGCACTCTAAGAAATCTTCTCCGCAATAGTACGGAGTCGATTGTAGAGTGGTAATTTTTCCCGAGTCGTGTCTCTCGAGGATAGATATTATCGGCGGTCGGTGTTTTTTACTTGCTCTCTTGTTAAGCTAAATTACACTAATCTAAACTAAGAAAGCATTACATCGTTGGTTTGATTTGAGTTTTGAATTTAAAAGAAGACTTTAATGAAAATAATGAAAATGAGGGTTTAGGGTGTTCGGTTCGTCTCCACGATTAATCAGTTTTCGCCGAGCACTTAATCCACGATTCGGGGTTGTCAATCCCAAATTGTCGACTAAGTGTAGGGGTCRTYAATCCCAATTMTCGACAAGCTCCGATTAATGGTTCTAAACGAACCAAAACCCTAAACCCGTAATTACTAAACTAATTGCATCAAATAAAGCTTACAATTAAAGAGAATTCATGGAGGAAAAATCAAAGTATTTGAATTTGAGAAAAGTCAAAGGTTTATAAATTGAACAAGACAAATTTCCAAAGAGGAAAAATTCATACATCTTTCAGGAGCCAAAAGTTTGTCTAACTAAAAGAAGTAAAAATCTTGAAAAGAGCATTAATGGAGTTTGCAAGAAAAACAAGAGCTACAAGCTAGAAAATTACCAAGAGAAATTGTAAGCAATGAACAACAACACAAACTAAATCTAATATCCAACACAACAACAAGAACAATTAATCAAGAACATAGCATAATAATTAAGGGAAAGAAAACTACCAATTACATTAAACACCAAAGCTTCAAATCTTCAAACAACAAGCACCACAAATGAAGGAGGTGCCACCCACTCCAACACTTGCTTAAGAACAACTAACTAATTACAAACTAAAAACTAACCAACTAAGCTAAACTAGACTAACTACTAAGCTAGCTAAAACTACATTAAACTAAGTATTATCAACTAGTGTTTATTATTGCAAGGAAATGTAGAGGCTTGGAGGAAATGGAGCAAGCCCCAAATTCCACCAAGGAAGGTTGGATAAGTTTGGAGAAAGATGGGTCTATTTATACAAAAATGCAGGGGGAAAATCGTCAAAATGGACCAAAATCACAAGCTGGACTGCATCTCAGTCGATCGACTGCTTCGCCCAAAATTCCCAACCTTACTGCCGAGCAGTCGATCTGGAGAGGTCCATTCGATCGACTGCTCTTCAGTCGATCGACTGGTACTGCTGCTCTGGCTCGGTTTTCTCATTTCCGCTCTAAACATCCGCCGGCTGTCGCTCCTCATTCGTGTTGTGTTCCCTTGCTTGTCCATTCCAATCCGAGTCGAGTGGGATGCCTCCAAACGTGCACGGGACACGCTTGGTCATCCTACGGCCAAAAATACGAAAAAGGGTAAAAATGTACGAAAAACTATAAAAACCGCACAAAATTTATAAAAACCTGAAACTAACAAAATAGGCTAAGAAGACTCCTAAAACCCATAAATGCAAGAAAAACACACGCGAATGCGACACAAAAAGGTAACAAAAAAGTGTACAAAAAGGTATAAATCATAGGGGACTTCGGGATTTTTGGCCTATTTTGATGATTTTACCCCTGCAGCACTCTATATAAACCCCCAACCCTTTCCCACCAACCTTATCCTTCCTTGGTGGCTTTGGACTTGTTCCATATCCTCCAAGCCTCTACCATTCCTTTGAATAGTATACCCTAGTTCATAGTCTTTAGAGTAGTTTTAGATTAGTGAGTTTTAGTAGTTGTTCTTAGCAAGTGTTGGAGAAGGTGACACCTCCTTCATTTGTGGTTCTTGTTTTATTGAAGTTGTTTTTATATTTTGAAGATTGTAAGCTAGACTTCGAAGCACTTGTTTGGAGTAATGTCGATAGTAATCTTTCCCCTTTATTTTATGTGTTATTATTGTGTTGTTGTGATTTCTCTTTTGTTGGTTATTAGGTTTTAGTTTGTATTGTTGTTCATTGCATTTTAAATCCTCCGTTTCATTTCCTAGCTTGTTGTTCTCCTTGTTTGCAAAACTCCATTATAGCATAGTCTTGAAGCTTTTTACTTCTTTCAGCTAGACAAACTTTTGGCCATTAAAGATGTATGAAACTTTCCTCTTTGGTAAATCTGACTTCTTCCTATTTAATGCTCTTTGATTTCTTGCAACTTTAAAGCTTTGTTTTTCCCTCCGTTTTCTCTTTCAATTTACAAGCTTTATTTAGTTTAGAAGTTTTAATTTATTTAAGGTTTTTAATTAGTGTTTAATTAATATCATTAAAATTAGTACTTTCAAGCAAGCTTTTAATTCTCTTAAACCTTTGCATTAGTTAGTAATTTCAATCTTTCATCTCAATTTAAGTTTTAGCATAAAACTCAACCCAAACAAATGACTTAATTCTTTCCTAGTGTAGATTAGTGTAATTAAGCTTAAAAAGAGATTAAGTAAAAACACCGATCGTCGATAATATCTGTCCTCGAGAGACATGACTCGGGAAAACTTACCGCTCTACAATCGACTCCGTACTATTGCGGAGAAGGTTTCTTAGAGTGCTAAGAAATCTTTGATCAGCCACGACAATATAATGGGAGTGGTCAATCCACTTCCGTTCGACTACAATTCAACAAAACAAGTGAGTGATACCTGGAGTGCTTCTGAACATGCACATATTTTACCAAATCCTATGTTGGATATCCTGGGTTTGAGTAAAGCGACTTATAAATCTTTTGGTGTGGTAAATCCTCGCATGAGTGTCCAAAATCATGAAATTCACTATGACAGAGTACTCGAAGATTCCGATGAAGATGAGGGAGATGCAGAATATGTTAACTAAGAAAATGGTGATGAGAATGAGGCTGATGATTGAACAGAGAGTGATGAACATGAAGTGGGAAATGAAGATGATGATATTGACTTCAATTCGGAGGTATTGCAAAAGTTAATATATGATGAACTGCTATGGGAAGCTGATGACTACTTCATTCAAGAGACCATTAATCGTAGTGAGAGCGATAATTCGATACCTACAGATGTTCCTATTGAAGATAATTCGGATAATAGAACGTTCTATTATACTGGGCAAGAGTGCGAAGACCACCTCTGTTAGTTAATAATCAGGGGGACATCCATGCCGAGTCAAGGTCAAGTACTTGGACAATTCCTGGAGCGTCATTTCATACCAATGATTTTGATTCGATCCAGTTTGAGCAGAAGAATGGTTATCATGAGAATGTTGGTCATGACCTTTATGTTCGCGTAACCTTTCAAAATAAATCTGATCTGCAAGTTGCGGTTGAAGTGTATAATGCAACATAAAAATATGCTTATCGAGTGAAGGCATCTTGTACACAACGGTACTGTATCATATGCAAGTATCGAGGTTGCGGGTTTATGTTATGCGCATACTCAGAAGCAGGAAGCATTTGGAAGGTGACAAGATCTAACCCTGATCACACTTGTCAGTTTGATACCAGTATAAGTGCACCAAGACAATTGCCTTCTAAAATTACCGCTTCACTCTATGCACCCACATTACTCAGGGAAGGTGGTTTGCTTTGGGCTAAAGAAATTCAAGATGATATAGAAACTGAGCACGGGATAGATATCTTGTATAATAAGGCATTAAAAGCTCATCATTTTTCCCATACAATGATATATGGCGATCACCAACAGTCTTAGGAAATGTTGCCTTCTTATCTCTACATGCTTCGACAAGAGAATCCTGGCTCGGTGACCAGTTTAGAGACTAATGACAATGGTACATTTAAGTACACTTTTGTAGCCTTAGCTACATCTATTTTCGCATTCAAAGAATGTTGCAGACCTGTTATTGTTGTTGATGGTACATATTTGAAAGGAAGATATAAGGGTATAATGTTTGTTGCTGCAACTAAAGATGGAAACGAGCAGATAGTTCCACTTGTCGTCGGTATTGGTGATATAGAGAAGGATGCATCACGGTGCTGGTTTATGAAGCAATTGCACGATACTTTTGGGTGTCCGCAGGACTTGGTGATTATTTCAGACGCTCACAAAAGTATAGAAAATGCAATTAGAGATGCGTATCCCCCGACAGTGCATCATGGTTTGTGTGCTTTCCACCTCCAGATGAACATGCGTCCTTACCAATCTGAAGTTGTTCTTTTATTCAAGAGAGCAGCACTTACATATATAGAATCGGTGTACGATGCATCTATGTTAATCATAAAAGAGAAAGACCCACTAGCTTGGTGGAAGCTTGTTCGTGCAAAGCCCAAAAACTTGGCACGTGTTCAATGTTCAGCGCGTCATTACAGGTTCATGACGTCAAATATTGCTGAGAACTTGAGTTCCAAATTACTCTGGGCAAGAAAACTACCGGTGTGTTCTATGCTTGAAGTTGTACGTAATATTCTACAGGTTTGTTTAACAAAAGATGAGATGCAGCAGAGATGATTGACCATGAACTATCACCAGTAGTTGCAAAAAAGTTACTGGATTTAAGGGATATTGGACAGGTATGCGGGTGTCTACGATTAGTACAACTCAATTCAATTTGAAAGATGCAAATCGCTCATACATCATTGATTTACGACAATGAACTTGTACGTGTTCTGTATTCCAACACGACTTGATCCCGTGTGCGCATGCCTTGAAAGCCATTTGGTAATTTTTTTTTTTGTAAATATTTTACACTTTTCTTACTTACCGAACTTATTTAAACACGATCCCCTCTTTTCTTTTCTTTTTTTTGATTTTGTAGTGAGGCGAACCAATTTGTTTTTGGGTATGTTTACGAGTATTACAAATCAAGCACACTACACAAGTTATATTCTCCGATAGTGATGCCAGTGCCACACCCATGTGATTGGTTTGACCCGACCTCTGTCCGACAACATATTGTACTTCCACCGAAAAATTCAAGACAGGCTGGACGTCCTAGAGTGAGGAGATATTCATCTGCGTGTGAGCGTACAAGACGCCACCGCACACAAACATGTTCTAGGTGCAAAGGGATTGGTCAAAATCGTGCTACTTGCACTTACAAGAATCCTGAACTGCCACCACCAAGTAGCACATCTCACCATGAATGTCATCCCATAAGGTGTGGTAATTGTGGCAAAAATAGACATCGGTGTAATAGATGTCAAGCTCAAGTATTCAATCATTACAGTGGATTTAGTTTAATTTGTACGAGATTAATATGTACTTTATTGACTGAAACAATATTTATTGTAGTGTTGTTATTATATTATTTATGCATGGGACATTCAAACTTAATATTGTACTATTTTTCTTATGTTATATGTCTAAAAAAAATTTAATTTTAATATTATATTTAAATTTAAATATAATATTCATAATAGTGGCGAGTAGTGTTGTTTGTTTCTAGCCGTATATTTCAAGTTTAGTTGAATATTTTAGTAGTTAATAATAGATTCATAATCAAATACAACAATAATATATAACAACCATAATATAAAATAAAAATATAACACTTGAGCAACAAACGCACGACCTACGGTAAAACACACTGACATTCTTCACAACGAAATTGAACATTGGTCGTTGAGGCATACGTGATTTTGGAATCAAGCTTGGTCATTGCATAAATATTGTGCCCATCCCTTTCAGGAATAGTGGCTCTTGTTCCATTCTATAAACTGCTGATAAATCAGGATCAACCTAGTCACAAAGAAATTTCTTGTTAATTATGAACTTAGTAACAGACTATTGATAACACAAAGTTGGATACATACATTTGCAAAATCCATCCATTGTTGGTCGGTTGCATGCACAACTTTTGATTCAGGATCCCAAGTGACACCCGGAGTTTGAATGATTTGCTTGAAAAAGGTATAACAATGTTTAAGGTGTTTGACACGTTGATTAACCTCATTGTAAGTTAGCTTAACCGAGAATTTTGAAATGACCACAAATCTCGCAGCAAGTATGGCATAAGTGTTGTTATCATCATCAATAAACCAGTTATTAGTGTTGTACTGGTTCACAAGACATTCAATAAGCAAAGTGTCCATTGGAAGAGTCATCTTGGTCTTATTTTCATTGTAGAGTATGGTTTGAGGACCCAAACTCATATTTTTGTGAGCATTGGATGAAGTGATGACTTTTCCATTGTGTTTCATTACATATTTATAGCGAGAATAGACCGTCTTGTATTTTACATGTCAATGCCACTGTTGAGGTCAATCTCATTGTAGTAATTGTTTTGTAATCTTTAGTGGTGTATAGGGTTCATTGGCTCGTTATTATCGGAATTCGGTTCGGTTGTAAGAATCAAGGGGTTTTTAGCTTGAAATGTAAATGAAAATAAAAATAAATGGGAATAAACTACGAAAATAAACTAACTAGGAAATGTAAAATGCAAGTTGGTCGGATGCCTCGAGCGTGTGCCGAAATTAAAATAGCAAGCAATAATTAAAATAAGCAATAAAAAGAAATGTTTCACCAGTACAACTAAAACAACCTAAAGTACAACCATGCATGCATGATCATAAAATTGAAAATAATGCAAATTAACAAAAATTGAAAGCACCAATAGAAAGAGAACTAAAACTTGACGTGAAAGTTAAAAACTTTACGAGAAATAACTAGAAACGAATAGTAGATCTAGGATTCAATGTAAAACTATGCATGAAAATAAAAACCAAAATAAAGCATATGAAATACTCAAAATAAAAACGATCAAGGACTCGATCTATGATCTAGATGTGTCACTCACCTAGATTCCATAGCCAATTCACAAGATCTAATAATTAATCTAAGAGCTAAGGCAAAATTCATAAAATGAAGAACAAGCATGAAAAAAAAAGGAAAACTTACTTGAATTAAGGAAAGGAGTAACAAGCTTGAGTTAAATTGCAAAAAAAATAAAATCCAAGTGATGGCTTGAATTCTTCTTAGGCTTACAAACCCAAGGAAATGCTTGAAAATAAATCTAAAATCTAGAGAGAGAAATTTAATCCCAAACCCATGCTTGGGTTGGGAGGAGAGGTGATGTCTACAAAATGCGAGAAGTCTTATCTATTTATACTAGGTTAAATTAGGGGTAAATGGGTCAAGTAATCCTTAAAAGCTTGGATTCTCCAGGTTTGACCAAGTTTGACCCGAAATGACCCCTTGGCTTGATGTTTTGCGTGAGCACAAGCACGAGCACAAGCGTGGGCACAGGCTGGGCGCTGGCACACGCATGGGCAAAGGCGTGGGCACAGGCTGGGCATGAGCACAGGCATGGGCACAGGCGTGGGCACAGGATGGGCGTTGTTGTTGGCTTGACTTGGCGTCGGTGTTGGCGTCGCTTGGCTTGAGTTTTGGGGCTCAATGCCTTAGCTCGAACCTAGGTGCATCCTGTCACGAATTTAATTCATTGAACCACCTATGAAATAAGAATTTTGGACATAAAAACTCAAGAATCACACTCATCCACAAATTAAATGAACCGATTTAACCAAATTAAGTATAAAATCAAAAGAAAATCCGAAAAACAACAAAACATGAAAATAACCTAATAACGTAACGAAACTCGACTCGAAACAACTAAAAATGACACTAAAACCTAATTAAAAACACGTGAAAAAGACCATAATTACATGCAAAACAACCACCCCACACTTATCGGTTTGTTCGTCCTCGAACAACGAAAAGAATCGAGAATGTACATGCAATGACATTATGCAAAAAGAGAAGTCTTTATGCTTATCCTTATTACTATGATGAAAGTATCAACATGGATACGTTCTCGCTAAGCATTGCTCGTATTTCTCTTTCTCAATTGTAAACCAAATCGATGACTTCCTCACAAATGGAAGTTTGAGGGTTTTCGCTCAATTCGCTCAAGTGTTTGTTATATGGGACGTGTATACACTCAAGTCGGACAATGCATGCACCTTGTCAAGATTTCACAAATCAAAAACTCAAAATTGCCCATTGTACATGACCAAACAAGAATCAAAAGAGGTCTTTATTTTGGGTTGTAATGTTGGCTCTTTGGTAAGGTATGGAATATTTGGATATAGTGTCTAACACACGATCAAACGTGATCGATAACACATGAGACCTTAATTTCTAGAACCTGAAGCTTATGATCGCTTCACCATTCCCAAATTACCAAACTTTCATTCGAAACCCTTTCGTAAACTTACACACTTTTCCAACTTTATTTCACAACACTTAGAAACTTTTTGAATTTGCTTCTTTTTACTAAATTTAGCCTTTTTGAATTAGGCTTTTCGCTTGAACGCACGCTTTATCACTTTTTGTGATTTGTGTTGGAGTTTATTCGCTTTTTTTTTCTTCTTTTTTTTTTTGTATAAGAATCTCAAAACCCAAAACCCACAATTGATTTCCCTCACATTTCAAGTCAACTAACAGCATACACTCTCACCTCACAATTTATGAAGATATGAGAGCTAAAATCGAGCTCGGCTAACAAGAAATGGGACATAGGATCAAGGGGGTTCATTTGGAATTTTTAAGTAGCTTATATATTTGGATATGGCCGGAATAAGGGTGATATATGTGCCTCGAGGTCATTTAAATTCAATCATGTACGAGCAAAATCAAGCCTCCTCAATGCAATTTCCATAAAAATACAAGCAAAACTGATAATTCACATAAAGCTACTCACTAGTTTGCACCGGGTTTTGGAAATAAAATCAAAAGAGCTTTTCGAACTTTGCAATTTTTTCACGACTAGATGTTGAATATATATATATGTATATATATATATATATATATGTAGGCGGGTTTTGGACGAAGCACAAAATTTCAACTCCGTACACAAGAGGGCATAAGCACGTAAAAACCCGACAAGTAACTTATTCAAACTTCCAAGCATATGGTGATTTCTTAACAATGTAATAAAGACAAAAAAATGACTCAACCATATAAATGCGCAATTAGTAAGCGTCACTTCGCCAAGAATGCGTCACTTCGCCAAGGCTCGAGCTAAGAAAGACAAATCATGCTTTTCGACACCTGGACCCTAACCACCTACCCTCCCCACACTTAAAACATGCAATGCCCTCATTGCATTTTAATAAAAAAATAATTAAAAGGAGGGTGAAATAGAAACTTCCTTAAATCGAGCGAGTTTGGGTCGAGCTCGGTGGGGTCCACTTAAGCATCCAAGCAATCCAAGCAAAAACCGAGCATGGCTTGTTTCCCTTGGTTCCATGAATGCTACCAATCTTATAAATTCGGCCAAAGTTGAAGTCGGTAACCAAAACACTATAAAAGAAAACCACAAAATCAAAAACAAAAGAAAATATGCACATGACTCAAAACAAAAAAAAAAAAAACAAGGGTTAAAAAGAACCAAAAGACAACACAAAATTTTTAATATTTTCAATTTTTTGAATGTTTTTGGATTTTTATATAGTAAGAAGGTGAGAAAGAAAAAAATGTAAAAATAAAAGAAATAAACGAAAAGAACTTGGGTTGCCTCCTAAGAAGAGCTTGTTTTACGTCATTAGCTTGACGAACTCCCTTTTTGGTCATGGAGGAAAGAGAACAGGAGGATCTACCGAAGCCATATCCTCCTTGTCGGGAGGGTCCGTTCTTCGGAGCGTTCTCGGGGCATCACGTAGCCCAAGTAAAGAACGTCGAGAAGCAGTTGTTCCAAATGTCATCTTGGCTCGATCTTCGGGAGGAATGCTAGTTTTGAAATGGCCCGACAACTCATCTAGATACCAATATGAATAATGTCCAACTAGTGTTCCAAACGGGCAAGTAGGAGTCATCATGGGTAGATCCTCAGGTGGAATTAATGTTTTGAAGTGACCCGATGACTCATCCAAAAAGCAAAATGAGTAATGGCCGGCTAACTTTTCCAACATGTGGTCGATAAACGGGGGAGGAAAATGGTCTTTCTTGGTGTCCGCATGAAACTTCTTAAACTCGATCAACATCCTCCATCCCGTTTTAGCCCGCATGGCCAATAACTCTCCTTTATTATCCTCGATCAATTTCTCATCTTCCACCATCTCCTTAAAATTCAGATTCAAATACCTTTGGAATTCTCGAGGTGGTTTGGCATTATCCTCCAAGATGATTTTATGCATTTAAGTCCAAGGGATAATTCCCTTAATAACTCTGGGTCTCCAACCAATAGCACCCTTACAAATTTTAATCGCTTCAATTAACCCCTCCTCTTCCTCTCGGTTCGAATTTGCAAAGATGATAATCGGCTTGCTCTCGTCTTCCTCCAAATATACACGCTTGACGGGATATGGAGGAGGCTTAGGCTCAGGCTTGTTCCTACTCTCGGTCTCGTTGGGGATTAACTCGAATAATTCACCGATCCCCTCAAGATACTCTTCAAGCTTATCGATGGGATTAACTCCCAACCCGTCATCAACAATCTCCACCTCCCCCTCCGAAATTTTGGCGTTGCCCTCAATGACAAAATCAAAGTCTCTCTCACTCAAGAGTTGGGCACATTGAAGCTCAATGGACTCTTCGTTATAAACAAGGGGCTCATCATCCTCACAACATTCCTCAATATAGACTTCTCGGCCAACCTCCTCTTCATTGTTCCTTTCCTCCATATAAACTTGTTCGACCAATTCTCGGATCACGCCCATATGTAACCACTCTTCAAAAGATATTTTTGAAGGATAGGGCATCGGGACTTTAGAGGTTGGTGCCTTGTACGGTTTCGAGGATTTGAGTAGGCCATCGGGAAGTTCCTTTGCCAACGTGGGGCCCATGGGAGTGGAATCAAGAGGAGTAAGAACACTCATAATAGAAGTCACTTCCTCGTCGGACGGTGGGACAACCGTATTATCAACCACCCCAAGGTGGTATGTGACCAGTAATGTAATGGTAGAAATCTCTACTAGGGATCCAATCGGTGTAATAGGCCAGACCTAAATACTTAGCTTCATATTTTGGATCTTCTGGATGAACTTTTGCCAAGCATTTTGAAGAAAGGTCTGCAAATTAATATATTATTATCAACTAAATAAATAATATCAAACAATTTCATGTAGTCGCAATAGATCACTACTACAGAAACAGGATTTTAAGGCGGTTTTTTTTCGGTTTTAACGGCAGTTTTTGAACCGCCTTTGTATCCACCGCCTTAAAAAGTGGGACTTTTTACGGCGGTTTTTTAAGAACCGCCGTAGAAAGTGACGCGTTTAAGGCGGTTTTAGAACCGCCCGTAAACAACAACGGCGGTGGATTCTACGGGGGTTCCAAAAAGAACCGCCGTAGATAGTATCACTTTCAACGGCAGTTTTTGAAAAGTACCTTCTAGAAAGTCTTTTTTAGAACATATGTTTCATGGCGGTTTTTAAAAATACCTTCTTGAAAGTCTATTTTCCAGAACGGATATTAAAACATACCTTCTAGAAAGTAGTACAAAAATTAAAAAAAAAAAAGAAATGAAAGCAGGTGCACCGAAAAAAGCTCAAACATTAACAAAACTTCAAACATTATAACCAATGTTTTTGCTCAAATCAGCCCCTTTCTTGAAATTCATTGCATTTTCAATCGAAACACTATATAATTAATTACAAGATGACAAAATGAATGTGTATTCCACCTAATCAAGTAAAGATCTGCAGAATGGGGATTCAAGTAAAGATATGATTCTAAAAGTGTTGGGTTTAGAAGACCTCAATACCGGCAATACTACGGTCAACCATTGTGACATTTTATATATGTACATATTGCTTTTGCACCTTCTTAGCATGGCGTCGCACATATGTTTTTCGGCCGTGTTTACTCTCCCATGCGTGCTCATCGCGGTTCTTTGAGTTGGTCTCAGACTTTTGCTGCATGATAGATAATTGAAACAAAATATATTAGATAACCGAAGAATTACTAGAAAAACTAAACTAAGAAAATAATTACCCGAAACTTGGCTAAAGAAAATATATCGCAGCAACGCTCACAATGCAATGAATCTTGCACGTTCTTTTTTGTAGCACCCATCTGCGACTGTTCTATTTGTGCATTCAATATAATGACMGAAAACGAAACTTGATCGMTAATTAGAGGTTGGGGCTATGATCTCTTCATCCCAATGCCTGTACCTCAGCTCAATCATTCTCTCTTTGCCCTGCACCTCTATGAACTCTTCAGCTCTAAAAAACAAAATCACCAATGTGTCAAATAGCAGCAGCAACATCTGAATTTGCTCATAGAAATCAATTTATCAAAACCACAGCAAATACTTATTGCACGATCGTGCAAGTCTAGCGCATGGTTGGCAGCAGGCCCCTTTAGTAAAGGTAAGAAATATATTTTTATATAGGAAAGAACTGTTGAGTTTTGTTTTTTTTCATTTAATATCTTTTAGCTCAATGACACACATACACATACATAAATAAATACATCAAGACTAAGAAATGGTGGTTCCATGTTTAGGTTTATTATTATTTCTAATTACTYATATGTTTAGATACAAGACGCTACATAAAATAGGGAGAGATGCTACCTTTCTTTGAAACCTGCCAATAATCTCGCAAACCTGAACCGTACCAAATAACATCAGGGAATCAAAAATTAAAAGGAAAAAAATTAAATTAAAACACATTATCCAGATTTTATTTGCTATGAAGGCATAATAAGTGCTGCTCTTTTCATGAATTCAAGAGGGAATGAGAAAGTCACACCARTCGCACCCCAAAAAAAAAATCAAAGACAAAGGCAGAACCAAGAGAGGATAAGCATTTATGATCAATTGACGAAATGGATACAACACAATGAGCACTGCTACAATATATAAATATTTTYCATGCACAATGTTCAGATGATAGAGTAAGAGGCATAATCATTTTAGTTCTACATAATAATATCAACATATAGATATCTATGCAATTTTATAAATTACTGTCAAAATTAAAGTGAAAACCTGTGGGGGTTCCAACTATTCAGATTCTTACTATAAAAATGCTTATAGTAAGACCTTGGAGAGTACACGGTGCTTTAATAGGTTTATGTGGGCTTTTATGGGGATGGCACATACAATGGCTTAAAATTTGGAGCTCCAAAATGGATTATGACATGAAAATGAAGATTTTCATACAACTCAAGGACTGAAATTGAGCATGAAGCAGCGATAGATATCATTCGTCTAACTGGTTATGTGTAATATTCAATCCAACTATAAAAAGAACAAGCCATACACAAACAAAGAAGCAAATATTAAATGGATGAACATAAACACAATAACATTGGCGTACGAGGAGTAGAGCTAGAAAAAAGGTAGCATAATATTACTTGATTCGAAACAGCTTTGGCCATGCGGCTAAATTCCTTCTTCAACAGAGACTTGTTAAGCAAACCAGAGGGCTTGTTCTGTTTCTTGGTCTTTGTTGTAGAAAGCAGCACCGACTGATCCTTGCCGGGTTGAATGGTCACTGTTTTCTTGTTTGCCAATCCTATTAGTTAACAGCTAAAAGGTCAGTAACAGTTAAAGAACTCATATCAATATTAATTTAAGCCAAGCATCATAGTTAATAAGGCCAAATTCTTCCTGAAAGAAATTTTTTCATGTTTTAGCAACATCCCACTTACATATTTATTAACATAGACTRCAGTAGTTAAATATTGAAGAATACCAAGATTCTCATAATTCCATGTTAAGACAATTAAGTTGAGTTATCGAGACACAAACAATTTAAAGAATGCCAATGACAAATAAAATAGTTTCATTCCACATTTCTATTATCAAATACACATTCATGCAATAAACAATTTTAACAAATGATGTCTACAACATGAGAAAGTTCACAGAGAAATAAAAATATTCAATATCTCCATTTTGAACATAACCAATCCCGGGAAAAAAGTACTCTTGCAATAGTAAAGACGGAATTTCATCTGAACAACTCAGTACACGTCGCTAGAATTTTTCTAAAAATAGCCCGGATCAGAAACTAAATTCCAAACTAAATGAAGAACAGCTTAAGATTTGAAGCAAGAAATACACAAAGAACCAGAAACCAACCAGAGTGCTTGTAGGAGTGCAGGTTGTAAAGATTGTTAGGCTCCTTGCTGAACTTAACGCTGGCAGTCCCATTTCCGAACTCCTTCACCAAAAATGAATTGTATCAGGGACTTACACTTTATCTCAAGCACTGACCCTGATAACACTTTCTTTCAAAATTGTATCAGGGACTTACAAAAACTATCCTCAGAAGACAAAAAAGAAACAAAATAAAACGTGGAATGAATTAATTCTATTTCCTAATTGGCCACTCCATGCAATAGAAACTCAACAAAAGAGCAGAACGTATGTTGCGCAGAAAAGTTCAAACAATTGGCAATTCAAATATTAAAATGAAGTATAACCAAGAAAAAAAATCTACTACCTTAACTGATACTGCATCACATTCATTTTTTGGATCACATAATGATTACCCAAATTCACCAAAACGAGCCTAATGTATAGCTAACTTTCAATTCACGAAAAATACTAAACAAAATTCCGTCGGAAACCAAACTCTAATAAATCGATTTTCACAATTTTGGTTCAATGATTTCATAGAAAACGAAGTGACCAAACCAAAACTAAACAAATATGGGTAGTAATCGGATTTTTCTCTATATAATTTTAAGAAAACAAACCAGAGACGGGCGGCGGCGGCGGCGAGCGAGGCGGGGCTGCTGCGGCGAACATTCGGCGGAGGAACCTTCGATTCACAGATGAAGTACGGAGATTTGGAGCTTTGTTCACGCCATGGATATCATCTCAACGACGCTGCCCTTCTCCCCAGAAAATTAGGGTTCTCGAGAAGGGGGCTAAAGGTCAATATGTTCCGCCGCCGGGGAACCTGAACCGGTCCCCCTCGAACCGGATCCAATTTTGAACCACCTTCTCGACCGAGAGCTCCTTGTGTGGTACATTAAAACAGATTCTTGCACCCGTGCGGCGCCGGCACCCAGAATTTCAGCAACACGTCTTTCTCCAGGCAGTGCCTCTCCCTGTATATCAGCCTGTCCCTATCGAATTTCAGCGATCTCTGCTGGTCCTCGCACGGGGTGTACTTGCTGTACTTGGCGTCGCACGACAGGTATGATTTTGCCGCGGCGGCGCCGCCGCCTGCGGAGGAGTGGTGGCTGGCGAAGTCGGGTTTAGTGAAGGGAGCGAAAGGGTGGACGAAGGGAAATTTGTAAGGGATTAGGTTTTTTTTTTATTTAATATTGATAGTTTTTTAGTTTAATATTTATTTATTTTTATGGTTTAATATTTAATGATCGTTGGATGAGACACGGATCAACAGTTGAAACAACTTGCTTAAGCAAGACAAGGATCGGTGACCTGGCAGTATATGAATTCTAAGGCGGTTCCTAAGAAACCGCCGTAGAATACCTAAGATTTTAAGGCGGTTTTTTGAAAACAGCCGTAGATTTACATAGATTTACGGCAGTTTGTATAAAAATTTCGTAGATTTACATCACCTTTACGACGGTTCTTAGAAAACCGCCGTTAAAATCTGTTGATATCCAATTTTAACGTCGGTTTTCTGAAAACCACCGTAAAAAGACCTTTTCAACGGCGGTTATTGCCATAACCGCCGTTGAAAGTAGTTTTAAGGCGGTTTTCAGAAAACCGCCTTTAATTAACAACCTTAGAAAGTTGTTTCTGTAGTAGTAGATTAATGGTATTCGTCCTTAATTGAGAGTAAAGATTTACAAAAAAATTGGAGTCCAGTATACATATGCGATTTCCGTCGATGCCAGCTGCACACCGTTCCGTATCCGATTTGAAAGCACCCATAAATAAAGATCTATGTGATATTTCCATATGAGATCATAATGAGAATTAAGAATTTCTAACAATTAATAGCATGCCGGATTGATACTATTTATTTAAAGAAATTAAATTACCAAATTACTCAACCAAGCGGTCGGCACCTCAAGTTGTTCGAACCACTCACGGCCGACATGCATACTACACCCAATACCAACGTCCCTCTTGTGCGGTCATATACAAACATTTCAAAAATATGTGATAAGAGCGATATTTTTAACTATAACTATATACCAGAACTATAAAATAAATATCAATAAAATATAGAGGAAATAGTACCTAGCCATATTGTTTGTCATAAATTCACTATAATACGCCATTAGGTATTTTTATTTTTTTAACATTGCTAGATCAACATAGGGTGACTTAGCAGTAGGGCCAAGAAAATAAATGCGTGGCGGCTTAACGGGACTACTCCCCACCTATATCGGAATCTACATGCACAACGCTCTATGTGGGAGTACGAACCTATGATACCATCAATGTAATTATTTAATAAATAAATATATAATATAATATAATAGTCCAGCTAAAACAAGAAACAAAATTGAACTTCACATGAATATTTAACCTCACTCAGATCCTCAGATAATCTCGGTATATTCTCGGCACATGATCGAGATTTACCCGCCTCAGTCGTCTCCACATCATCCTCGACGGATGATGGCCTAATGGTCGGTGTAGGACTACGAACCTGAGATTTTATTACTGTCATCAATAATAATTATCTAACAAAAATTAGAAAAATTCAAAGCTATATATATTTAAGTACACTCACATCCTCGGTAGATCTTAGTACATCGTCGGCAGGTGGTTGTAATGTAGTCACCTCAGTTGTCTCCAAATCAAGCTTCTCTGGTAGAGGCATCTCGAATAACTTTCTAGTCTCAACTTCATCGGATGATGGCATAATGATCGGTGGAGGAGTAAAAACCTGCGATATTATAATGTGTTAATCATTAATAAAATAATCTAACAAACATAGGAAAACAAAAGAAAAGAATATCTAATAGCAAAAGCAATTCCCTAACATCTTTGGCATCTCTCGGTGAATCCTCTGCATGTGGTCATGAAGTTGCCTCCCCAATCATCTCCACAGCCCGTGCAGCAGCCAACTCGAACCTCTGCGTAGCTTCATCAATCATTGATACCGCTGTCATCGCTGCCGACTCAATTCGGCTGATAGCCTTTGCAGTTGCTACAAATGATGCCGACTCGATTCTATTGATAGCCTCAGATGCAGCCACATATGTCGTAGACTCGAATCGGCTGATAGCCTCGACGGTTGTTATAGATGTCATCGACTCGATTCCACTGATAGCCTCTGTCGCCGCTACGGATGTCGTAGACTCAAATCGGCTAATTGCCTCGGTCACCAGGGTCTTCATAGATGATGATAGAAAAGGATGAGTCATGGTTGAAATAAAATCAAAATCAAATATAATTCATTTCATGATAAAAAAAATATAAATAAAATAAAGGACCATAAAATCTAACTACTGATAGAGGTGGGATCGTCTTCGATGGAGAGGGGGTGCTCGTCCGCATTGCTGGTGGAGGGGTACTCATCGACGGAGTTGCACGAGGATTATCGGTCGATGGAGAAGGAGGATTCCAATCAGGATCGGCAATAAATCGTGACGCTTCAATACGCGTTGGTCCAGTCTAACCGTTGCTTTTATCTTCAGTTCTTTAGCCTTTTCCTCAACAGGCCATGGGAATATTGGACTCCATCCAATATGTCCATGTCGATATCAACCATGTATGGTTGTCTCCTCTCCTCCTCAGATGACTCGATCTCCATGCACTGTTAGATGACGATACCAATCCATTGAATGTTTTAAAATTTAGATTTTAATGGAACTTATACATATTTTTATTAAGAATAAGAATATCGAAAAGAACTTACATCAGCTCTGCTCAGAACATCCAAGTTGACATGGGTAGTCTTTAAACAACGCCACTGCACGCCTCTAGGCATTGTCATCGCAGTCCCTGATGGCTTTTCAAGACGACTCCCTAAGGCGGGAATTCTCTCATACGCTTACCACTGACATTTTAAATAATAAACGACAAATAAGAATAAAAAGAACAATGAGATAAAAAGAAAAAACACAACTATGAAAATAACAAAAACAACGCATAGGAAAATCTCACACTTATTACCTAGAGTGGCATCAGGAACCCATAATTTTTTTACTCAACAAAAACATGCGTCTCCATAGACTCCAAATAGTGACACAAGCACTGAAAGACGAACTTGCCCCATGAAAACGTGTCCCACAATTCTGAATCCTCAACTAACACCCAAATCCAAAAAATCTATAGGTGCCTTGTAGTCAACCCATAGAGCAACAACATCAGTACTAATATTTTTGCCACTTTCACTGCGTCCCCAGGTGTGGCAGCGAAACATCCTTACTCAATTTTTTTTTTTGCAATTCTCTTGCACGGACACCATCAAACATCTGTTTGTATAAACAGTAAGGAGAAAGATGTAAATCTACAGCCTGTGGGTCGGAACGGGATGTCCCGAATCGAAGCCCTGAAACCATACAAAATGATGTTTTCGAAAACGGATATTAGTATAGTTTACACGGAACCATCTCTCGTATTTGTTCCTCTCTTGTGGATTTTTCATCAACACCTCTCTTCAAAACAAACCAATCAATTCTTTTCCACAGATATTACTGTCCGCCGAGAACCTCAGAAAATGTCCGAAACAAGATTCTTTGAATGCCTCTAACCGATCAATCGGCTATCATCATCATTATCATCTGCCCAAAATATTTGATTTTTTCTAATCAAAATCGTTCCTCCTTCCATCTCCACTCCCAATTATCCTTAAAAAGAAATATAAAATATAAAATATAAAATTGTTCAAAGTTCAAAAAAGACAGAGCCACATACAATAAACATACACCCCAGACGATTTAAAACAAACTCGACCCAAACAAAACTATTCGACCCAAACATTTTGCACTAATCGACCCCAAAATTAACCTCTCGCCTCAAACATACAAGTATAATTCTCATACCAAATATTTGCACTGATCGACCCAAACAACCCTTCTCGCCCTCAACATCATTAACTACTCGACCCAAATAATTATCACCTCTCGCCCAAAAAAAAAAATCATGAAATGAAAGGATTTTGTATCTGTCGATCCTAATAAAACAGATCGCCCTTAAAATATCAGACGACTAGACCCAAATAATTAAACGACTCACCCCTAAAATAAAAGAAAAAAATTAAACGCAAGAATTTTGTATCTGTCGACCCTAATAAAACATATCGCCCCAAATATCAGGCGACTCGACCCAAATAATTAAATGACTCGCCCAAGCATAAATACACATATTCGGGTCGACCCGAATAAACCTGGTCTCATGAAATATGAAATTACTCGACCCAAAAAATTATCACTTCTCGCCCCAAACATATATTGGTCGACCTAAAACAACTAACCACCCCAAATTATTGAACAACTTGACCCTAATTTCCCATTAAGAATTTGACCTATTTCAACCGACAAGAATTTTTTTTTAAAAAAAAAGTAACAATATTCAGGTGGCTAATTTGCGATATCTAGGGGCTGGAATGGCGTGTTTCTTGCGGCAGAGCGGCGTCGTTCTTTTTTGTCCTTTTAGTGTTGCCAGCCTCCCCACTCGTCTTCCTCTTCCCTGTCGCAGCGATGGTTTTCTCAGACTCAAACATTTTGTTTGTGTTTTGTTTTGAAATTGCCGATTTTGTTATGATATCGCCGGAGAAGAAGTGAAAAGATAAAATTAAGATTAAAATAAAGATAAGATTATTAAGTTACATTTGTTTAAGTCGATTGAGGGAAGGATATTTTATACCTTTTAAATTCAAAAGTTGATATAAAACATCTTTTTATTAATAGTGGGCAAAAAAGAATTTTGCCTTACATAAATGGGTAATTCGGATGATTTCTCTTTTATTGAAAGATTGGCAAATGAGTTACAATTATCTATTTAGATGCCTCTCCTAGCTTTAGCGATGTTTATTTATAGCTACAGTTCTCTGGTCATCTACTCCTTTCTGTTACAATCAAACCTGCCCCTAACCAGCTAACAATTAACAAACTACCACCTCTTGTTGGAACTGTAGCTCCCATGCAGTGTGTTAGATTATAGCTATGACTTGTAACAAAATTACAAAAATTATCTTTCAATTTTAAACTAATTGGCTAAATTAAGAAACTTGATATTTTGAGACGGAGAGGGTGGGGGTGGAGAGAGAGAGCACATCTAATTGTCTTTCAATTTTCAAATTATATGTTCTCACTAAATGCAATCCGTAAAACAAAAACAAATACTATCTCCGCCAATGGAGTATTAAGAAGATATAGATTAAGATTATACTAGATCGTTTTGTAATTAATATAAACTTAAAATTAGTAATGTAATGCACCCATAAGTACGCTGTAACAGCATACAAAATTGTTATTTGAAGTGCTCAAGTATTTCCACTCCATAAATTTGTAGTAAGTTGATCTCAATAAACATATGGCATGCGTCAAACAGGTACCAGGAAAAAGAACATAGAAACAATTATTGTACTTACAGGACATCTTTTAATTTTAGCCAATCAAAAATCTCAATGTGAATAGCATTGATACATGCAATAACATGAAGCAAATAGTTTCGCTTTCAGTTAAAGTGGGTGACAACAATCGTTAGAATATGTGAATGTACACATGCCATACATAATCCTTATTGTACAGAGTAGCTAATACTTATCGCTTTCTAGTCATCAATACAAGTTTCCTTGCCTGCTCCGACTTTCTGTAAGTCTTGTCAAGACCATCTTCCCACAATGTGCTAGCGTTAACACCGCCATGCCATACAGTAGAGGAATGCCAATCATGCATCCCCCAGGTGCAAGATTAATCAGTGTCTGCAGGCGGAGCCAAAGGTTAGTTAAACACAATAACAATAACAACAACAATTACAACAATAAAAACAAAAATAAAAATAAATAATAATAATAATTATAATAATATATTTGTAGCTTGAGCAAGGAATCTCATATTTCATAGCAAAATTTTCATAATCCATTCTCTTAAATAGTTCACATATTTCAATATAGAGTTTCATTAGGAAATGACATAAGTTTGTTCCTGACGAATCCAAGTCTTCACAGAAATCATTGCAATCATTTTAAATATCTTAATGTTGTGACACACTGCCCAAATGTTCCCCAGGCGAGCATCTTTCCTATATGAACGTCACAAGCAAAGAATGCTAGGTAGACCAAGTACATAAATTCAATAAACCAAAAAGTTCAAGAGAACAGAAGGAGACCATATAAAAACAGTCATTTCCACAAGGCACAAGACTGTTCTCCAATTATCTGGACTCTATATATGATTTTTTATTTCTTTTTTAAGAGACTCTTCATATGATTTCTGTTAAGTAAACTTGATCACACATTATAAAATGGATGAGTACTGGCAGAATAGCAGAATGAAAATTCCGATTTTCTCACGTATTTTCAAAGTTGTAGAAAGAGCAGTAGTTTTAGCACAAACTTCAAGGCTATTCTCGTATGCATAGTGGTTTACCAAGTGTAACCATTTGTGAGGTAAAAAAAAACTCATTCTATATGTATCCAGTATGAACAAAAAAGACCATACAGTAATTGATGACAAGGGGTAAGATAAAAATTACAAGCATTCCTGCAGCAAGATGGACAATAGGAGCAAAATACTGGTCAATTCTGTTTCCCTCTGAGTAACCAGTGAATGCAATAACCATGGAGAAAGTGTGGATTGTAACAAACGCGAGTGCTATGATAGCTGCAAAAGGAAGGGGGGAAAAGGAAGAAGAAGATTTCAGCTCCAAAACCACAAATTAGAAGTGGGAATAGGTATAAACCATGATAAAAGTAAAACCAATGACCAAACTGCACCAAATGAAAACTTACGCATGTCAATTTTCCTGTTCACTACGACATTAACAAGGTATACCCAGAAACTAAAATGATTAAATTGAATGTCAATTACAACTTTAACACTACCGGGTGCAATTACATCAAGTTTCATCAATTATTGATAGCAACACTTGTTAAAGTCGAAATGGAAGGTCAAATACTCCATCCCCTTTATAGAAATAATTTGTAGTACGATATGAATTTATTAGAAACTAATCTACTTCTAAGAGTGTAGAGCGCACATAGGATCACTTCATTTTTGTAGCCCATATCTACATTTGAAGTGAAACTCTGATAATCTTCATGGTAGTGTGATTTCAGCAATTTTTGGTATTTGAGTTTTTTTACAATTGGACATAGATTAACTCGATGGGCAACAATTAATGAAATATGAATATATAAATAATGATTTTAAGTACCAAAAAAGGTTAGCATGTTTTGTTCTCAGCATACTAATATCCAATTTTGCAAAATATAAACTATAACTGTAAATATCCAAATGATTGTCTACTAAAAAAATGATGGATTGATTGACACAATTCCCTTAATTTTGTTATTTAATTGAAAACATTACGATGAGGGTTGGTAAACTGGTGATGGGTGATGTCAAGATGGTTGGCTCTAGTGTTGTTAACGTTCGCGAACAAAAGCTCGTTCGAGCTTGTTTGTTTAATAATCGAGTCGAGATCGAACAGAAAATTAGGCTCATATAATAATCGAATGAACACGAGCATTTCGCGAACATTATCAAGCGTTCGTCATATATATATATATATATATATATATATATATATATATATATATATATATATATATATAAAATTATTTATTTATATTAACTATATTTATTTTTATAAAAAAGAAACTTAATGAGAAAACATTGTTTGAACAATTCGAACTCGATCTAATCGAAAGTATCGACGGGTCGTTAAATTAAACGAGTCGAACACGAACGAACTCAAACTGCACAAAAAAATTATCAAACGAACGCGAATTTTTTGTTAGGTTGAAGAGAAACAGAGCATTGTCGATATGGTTGCAGCTGTACCCACACCCACTGCCCAGTTTCAAAAGTGACATCCCAGGGCACCCTGTTGTGTGTTTGCTGCATCCGAGACACAGCGACCTAGAGATGATGCCTGGCATCACTGAAAACCTCATTGCGCATTGATAACACATCATCTACTGCCTTCAACTTACTAGTCCCAGGTTCATATGAAAGAAACCGAGGCGGTGCTTAAATAGACAACCTGAAATGGTGTCATTTTTAACACCAAATGGAAGGCGGTGTTATAGCAGTACTCAACTCATGGTAACAAAGTCACACACTTTTGTGGATGATCCCGAACAAGGCAGCACAAGTACATTGCAATCGTTCAACTGACCACCTTAGTTTGGCCATTAGATAGAGGGTGATATGCCATAAAAAACTAAACTTGGTGCCACTTAACATGAAAAGCTCCTTCCAAAAGTTGCGCATAAAAATGGGATCTCTATCACTAACAATTCTTTCGGGCAAACCATGCAACTTGAATACATGTGCATAAAATTGTTGTGCCTTCATGCATACAACCATGTATCTCCTGTAAATACGTAGAGCAAGTTTCGAAGCAGGGGGAATAAAATTTTATTTGGGTGGAAAATAAGCCCTCTTTGTGCTGTCAAATGGACTGATCAGGATTGGTACACTTAACCGTGTATGGGACATAATCAGGGGCTTCACGCACAACCCTTTTAATGTCCTCCAAAAGGGTAGATTAACAATAGACCAAGCCCAACAAGAGTCCTCCGACGTATTTCGACACGATAATGAATCTGTCGCCACATTTAATTTGACCCGTCGATATTTCACAGTGAAATCAAAACCCAATAATTTACTAATCCAGTGTTGTGGCGATGTGGTCAAATGTTGTTGGAGAAGATATTTGAAACTAATGGTATGTACGGATAAGAAAATACCGCCTCCTCAAATAATGTCGCCAATTTCGAATTGCTTGTGCCAATCCAATCACCTCCCATTTATAGGCGGGCAAATGTAAATGGCGAGCAGCCAACTTTTTACCAAAGAAAGCAACTGAATATAAATCTTTGTAACACTGCCCCAACTCCATTTCCAGATGCATCACAGTCCACAAATAAGTTTTTTGAGAAATCAGGTAACTGGAGTACTTGGCAGTAGACAAAGATGTTTCAAAGCATCGAAAGATGCAGTTGCCTCTTGGGTCCAAAGAAAAGAGTTTTTCCCCAATAAATTGGTCAATGGAGCTGCTATAATCCCATAACCCCGAGAAAGCGACAATAAAATCCCGCTAATCCCAAGAACCCCCGGAGACTTGTAGGCGAACTTGGGGTAGGCCAGTCGTGAACCGCCCTCACCTTCTCTAGATTTGCTGAAACACCCTGGGCCGTAATGACATGACCCAAATATTTAACATGATCTCTGGCAAACACACATTTTGAGCATTTCAAGAACAAACTATGGTCGTTCAATAAAGTGAAGACCAAACAAATGTGCTGGAGATATTCAACCCATGTAGCACTATAGATTACAATATCGTCAAAGAAGACTACACAAATCTACGCAAAAAAGGGCCCGGACACTTCATTCATCAAAGACTGAAAAGCGTACGGAGCATTGTGAGCCCAAATGGCATGAACAGGAATTCGAAGTGACCGTGGTGGGTGCGAAAAGCTGCTTTCTCAATATGCTCAGGATGCATACGGATGATATCCGATATGCAAGTCCAGTCGAGTGAAAACACGGGGGCATATAACTCTCCAACAATTCTTCAATCACAGGGATGGGGAATTTATCTTTGATGGTCGTCGCATTGAGTTCACAGTAATCTACGCAAAAGCACCACATCTCATCTTGTTTTTTTATGAAAAGGACAGGGGAAGAGAAGGGAGACCTGCTAGGTCGAATAAGCCCCTTTGCTAGCATCTTTGTACACCGTCACTCAATTTCATCCTTAAGTAATTGGGGGTATGAATACGGCCATACAGACCGACCCGTTTGGAAGTACAATCCGATGATTTCCCTCACGTGATGGTGGTAATAGTGTTGACTCATGAAATAGATGGTCGAATTCCAATAATAGTGTTGACTCATGAAATAGTGTTGACTCACAGGATGCATACGGATGATATCCGATAGAGTTAACTGCTTTCGTCTCCGAGGAAGCTTCGTCAAACCAACAAACTGCTTGGCCATGGAGGTAAATTTCATAGCGAGAGCCCCAAGATCCCAAGAAATAGGTCCTAAAGTGCTAGCCACTAGAGACCCAAAACTAATTCAAATCCCACAGAAGGAATCAAAAACAAATTCACCAAGAAAGAATTTCGCTCATGTTGAATTATCACATCTTCACACAATCCTGTGCTCGAAAGGTGCTCGCCGTTCGCCACCGCCACCATCAAGCCCGGACGTGGTGATGGTGTTAAACCAAGGTCATTGGTTGTGGACACATCCAAAAAATATCGGTACTTCCTGTATCCATTAAAGCAAGGAGTGGCTAACCCAAAATCCAGACACGTAGCTTCATCATCCGACTGGTGCGTACCCTGTAATAGCATTGCAAGAAATTTCGGGTTCATCTAACACTGACATTGTTGGTCTGCTCCATCATCACCATCATTCAGCCCAAGCACACAAAAAAGATGCTTGCAATGGTGACCCCTGAACCACTTCTCTTCACAGTTGAAGCAAAGGCCTTTAGCTTTGCATTCTTCTTGTTCGGCCGGAGATAATCTCTTGATGGGAGAAAACTTGGGCTTGACAGTGCTGGCAGGTTAGGTTTTGGGGAAATTAATTTACGGGACTTGTCACCGATGAGGGAGAAAATGAACGGGCTGAGGGTCGTGATGGGTTGAGGCCGATAACTTGAATCCGCCTAGCAAATCTCGGGCTGAGTTGATTGCTTCTGCTAAAGACTCGACCTGACTTCATTCAACATCAATACGCAATAATTCATCCAATCCAGGCGTAAAAAGGTCAACTTGCTAATCTAGACGTATTGACTCCGCTCGCGCCAACAATAGTTGAAACCCGAAGATGCAGGTATCGATATGTTGGCCCCGTTGTTTAAGGTTAGCCAATTCGCCAGTGAGTTAATGCTGCGAGGGTCGAAACGAAGTTTAACATATTCCTTACACACAGTCCAACCGACAGGTGCTTCCTCCTTCATGACCTAGTAGTACCATAGTTGGGCCTCGCCCGTCATGTGGAAGGCAGCCAACTCCACCTTGTCCGATTCGGGGTGCATGAGTTGCAGAAGAACAACTCACAGCGATGGAGCCAAATCAAAGGGTTTTCAGCTTGAGTGGGTATTAGGATCAGCCATACTGAGTGGCTTTCAATCACCCATTGAGTTCTCTGGGCCATCTGTTTGACGGGGTTTTGTTTTATCAATTTGGTGACGACCTCCATCAGGTCGTTCACACTCTCCTGGAGTGCTTTGAATTCTGGATTGTGTGCTATATTATCACCCATGATGACGGGAACGAAACCAGATGATATGTGTTGGAAAACGCCATAAGCAGTTTTAAAGCTAAAGAGAGTAAAAGAATAGTAACGTTGGGTTTGTTTGAGACCCTAAACTCCCTGAACCCGTTTTGGGGTAAATTCTCGTTCTCGTTTCATTAGAATAATCTGTCCCTTATATAATGCAAGGGATTACAAAACTTCGAGACAAAGAAAACAAATTACTAAAAAATCCGAATAAATAAGTAAAATATTGATTCATACTAAGATACTTTCCAAAATAAAATATTCAGTAAATAAGGTAAGAGCTGCAAGAGTTTTGGCTTGGGGTCCTTTGCCTTGATATGACTTCCCCAAAATGCATCAGAAATTATGCCTCCCAAAAGCACAAATAATTTTCTATCCAAGATTAGTTAACAAACATGAGATACTAAAAAACTTGTTTAAAACAAACCGGCTATGATCACATGTACGTGGTATAGACTTTTTTAATCAGCATGATCAATTTAAATTAAATGACCTTCAAAGCAACCAACCACTTACCAGATACAAGAAAAAATGGTATCTGTGAGCATTTCTCCACATAATATGTTGCTGGTCCAAACGCAGGCGTTAAAAGGCTTATGCAGAAGAATATAGCATGAGCCAAACCATGACCCATTCCACCAGCTGCAAACCAAAAGGCACTACCATTTAAAACAGCACAATAGCAAAAGGAACAAGACGCCATTGTTTAGTGTTCCATACACATTGTTTCAAAACTAAGGTATTTGGGGTTCAGGGGGGAGTGTTCAAATTTAGTTCAACCTTGATATTGTCCTTGATTTGGTTCACCTTGATTTAAGTCTAACTGATGCTAAGAATTCTGTAAATAGGTATTTCCTATGTTTTAAGGAGATTGTTTGAAGAGAATTAAGATAACTAAATGTGTAGGTTTTTCCTAACTAGTTTATTGAACCTTTTCTACTCATCATATCCCCTGTACATATAGAGGGCAATGAAAGGCTCATTTAATTTAATAGCACAATATATTTTTCCCCCAACGAGAATAATCTTTGTCCACATGGTATCAGAATTCTTAAGTATTAGGGTTTCTAGGAAGATTTGTTGCAGCCTTCATTGCTATCCCTTTTATCTTTTCCACGCCTTCACTGCCACCACCCTGCAGCATGTTTTGCCAAAGTTTCATAACTGATTTATCCTTCAGTCTTCTCGGCCTTCATTCCAATCTTTGAAGAATGTCATAGACAACATCATCTAACTCTTTGATTCAGTCGTCACTTAGCTGCAGAAGAGCATATGTTGCATACTACAGGTGAAAATATACAACTAACGCAATGACTTAATGGCAGAAAGTACTTGATATGGTCCCAATCGGTCTGGAACATTCTGATTTGTTCCCTAAAACAACGGGAAAATTTGCACATATATTTAAATTTATGTGGTCGTGAAAAAACGATAGAGAGAAACTTCTCCCTTAATCCCTTTGTCCACTATTATGTAAGTAAATAGTTCATAAAATCTACATCATATGATATAAGCACAAACACCATAGACGAAAGGTAGACCTTAATCTTAGAGGCACGAACAGCATGCATATCTTCCCAAAAAGGGGATTAGGATTAATACATAGAGATCAAACTTGTGAAAAGACTGTTCAAATGAAAAGGCAATGAGGAAAACTTACCAAGAGCAATTTGCATCTTATCAGTAATAAAGAGGCGAGGTTTGGAAACTCTATCAGCAAAAGCATCCAGTATTTCTTCCATCCTCCTTGTGAAGGTTCACAATATAAAATGGTTCAAGATTAATAACTTTAACCCGATTATAAATTGAATAGAGACTAGGTCAGCAAAATCACACACATGCTGCCAAAAAATAACAGTGGAAGTCAGGCATGCACAACTTTAGCTGCACAAAAGCTTTGGTTCTTGCGTTAGGGGATTAACCATAGATCCTTACTCCTTCACATATGACCACCTTTCAAAGGGCAGAGCAAGGAACTTAGGTAGCTGCACAAAAGCTTTTTCCAAATTGTTTGTTATATTGATTGTTATTATGTGTTGCACTATGACAATGAAACAGTTCTAATCATTCCACAACAACAGAAGCCTATGTATGTCTCAAATTCCAAATAAAATTAATGATAAAATTAGGAGAGAGATAAGAAGAATTTCACATGTTCATTTAGAAATTCCAAATCCGTTAATTCAAAATGAATCTCTATTGATCTTGTCAAATGATATGAAAGTGACTTTAATTCCCCTATCAAAGAAGGAAATGGTGATATGGGAGAAAAAAGCACAGCTGCAACTGCGTTTAAATTTTACTGAGGTACAATGCTAACTGATTTCTCTTTTTTTTTTTTAATAAGAAGGCTCCAAGCTTATTCTCATCAAGTCCGCCAAAAATGACAAGTGGGACTATAGGAAGTAGCAAAATGTTTTGCAAAGACTCATCTAAGGAAGGAAGGAAGGAAGAGGTGATCCTTCTCAGTCAATCGGATAATCCATTTAACAGGTTTAACTTGTATGGTTTATCAAACTCATCTATGCACAACATCTCTGAGTTTTTCAACCTTCTGATTATCCATCTACCAAAAATGTCATCGCATGAAAAGATTGTTCAGCTCCACACTTTTTGAGTTTGTTAAACATCTATTGCGTTCTCTCGAGCTTCATTTTGAATTTTGATTTCTTACATTATTTGCAACACCTAGCATGTTGGTTTCAGTAAATCAGACAATAATGGCATAATCATCTGTAATTAGCTGACTTCAGCGCGTATAAAGATATCTATACCCTGAATACACGCAAATTACTAAGTTCTTAGTTCTTCACTGTTGGACTTTAAAAAAAGGGTATTGTCGTTGTTATACAAAAAAATATATAGATATATATACACACATACATATATTGCCTTATTTATGTCCTTAAACGAGTGATGTGAGCAATAAAATACATAATGTATTTGTCAAGTTATATCTATCAAATAAAGATATTGTATTTTAAAATAACAATAAGCCTCTTTTGCTATCTTATTCTCTGATTACTGAATAGTTAGGGAGAAATAAACTACATACGTCAAGCTACAAAAATGCCATCAGCGTAGTGTCGCAATGAGAAAACGAAATATCGCCAACCGCAAATCATTGGTAGGTGAAAGAAGGAAGTTACTTGTAGAGTCTCCATAAGAAAAGCCGGAAAGCTTCTTGAAAGGCAACAGAAGTGAGAATGAGAAGTAGATAGGGCCACAACGCTGCCATTCTGAGGGGCAGAAATGCTCTCCACACTGCCGATAATGCGATCAGAGTCATCAGCCACGCCAATGTACTACAAATTTAACAGTGACAGTGTACAACAAAAAATGCCATTCATGAGTGAGATAAAGAAAAAAAAAACTATGTATATTCAAGTTTTTCCGAAAAACACCTGGAAAGAAGGGTGAGGATGAGAAAGGGTTTATGGGAAATCACGGCCTTGAAGAGTGAGAGAGATGGGCCCAGTGCTAGCAGCGCATAGCCGATCCCCGCCGCCAACGTCATCTTCCCCCTCTAATAAGCTTCAATCCGACTCTAATTCAATTTATGGCTTGATTTGGTATACAGGATAGGTAAACGTATGGGCTTCGCTGTATAATTTCACATTCTCGTCTTTTTACTTTTGGTAATAAAATAAAGGACGCGCACCAATTATTTATTTTTCATCCCAATTTTAAAGAAAATGGGAATTTTAAAGATAGTTTTTATTGTGTGGTTCACTTCCCATCTAAATAAAGGGCAACACTCTTGTTAGGACGAGCTAACGAATTATCTGTTAGGTCAAAGTTTCATATCAATACATTATACTGCAAAAATCAATACATCATAATAAAAAACTAATACATCATAGTACAAATACATACAGTACAAAAACCAATACATCATAGTACGGGTCAGATATTTATAAAAAACTAATACTTTACAGTATAAAAACCAATACATTATAGTATCGGGTCAGATAGCCTAACGGGTCATGACCCGTTAATCTGGCCTAACACAAGTTTTTGCCCTAAATAAAGTCATCCTTCACTCCCTAATGTATATTTGACTTTATTGTTCACTCCTTTATTTTATAAAAACCCAAAATTATTCATATTTAATGAGTTTGTCCTTTTGTGTATAAAAATCAAAACTTATTGTTCAGAATCTGAGTACTTTTTTCAAGGTGCGAGAAATATATATTAAAAAGGTAGAAAAAGATACGGGGGGGGGAGTCCCCTACACGACCAATTGGCATCAAAAAAATAARTTTGGGGGGCCGAATCCCCTACGCGGCCAATCAAACTCTAAATAATTCTTCACTAGTGTAGACACCCGCGTGTTACGCGGACAGAATGAAATAATACATAATAAACGAAATAGAAAAAGAAAAATTATAAAAAGTGGAAATAGAATTGTTCATGCAATAAAAAACAGTTTACTTGAGGTTCTGAAAATTTTCTATGTACACAACATTTGTTGTCTTACTAACAATGTTACCATCGTCATCGCAGTATAAAATTTTTAATCCTTTACGACTCTTGACCCGAGAGATGGTGACATAGAGCTAGCCATGGCTAAAAACAGGTCTTGGTAAATATAACCCAACATTGGACAGAGTTTGACCTTGACTCTTGTTTATAATCATTGCAAAACAGACGATGAGTGGAAACTGTCTCCTTTGAAATTTAAAGGGGACCCTGCTATCCGATGGACTCAACGCCATAAGTGGAATATAGACTTTCATTCCAACATTAGTTCCTAAAAGAATCTTTGCCTCAATAATGCGTTCTCCGAGTTTGGTAACGACCAACCTTGTACCATTGCATAATCCAGAAGCTTGATCCATGTTTCTAATCAACATAACCGCAACTCCAATCTTCAGTTTCAAAACATGATTAGGAATCCCCGAGCACTTTATTGTGTTTAGAAAGTCCACCGAGTACACTTGATGTTCTTCTTGTCCATTCACATATGTCTTGCAAATGATGTCAGAACTAAGATATATTCTTTCATCCCCCGTAAGTATAGACATCACATACTCATTAACCGTCTCAACAATGCTATTAGTTGGTGCAAGAATTGCTCTTTTTTCGAAGAATGAGTGGTCGTCGAAGTTTTCTAAAATGGAAGGATAAGTGCTCTCGACAATAGCAGCGACGTGATCACCTGATGTGCGAAGTAGTATATCGTCAGGTATATCAATTAATGTTTCACCATCAATTTCGGTACCGATATTTTCATTACCAATTTTAAGTATCCATTCCGAGATATCTTTGATTTTGATTGCAACAGATGGGGACATTGTCTGGCCAACAGTTAATCTCATATTCTTCGTCAATCTGAGAATTTTACAATGTTCCCATAATCTAGATGAACATATACTGGCATAGATAATGTCTTCTCGACTACCCTTTGGAACAACGGGGAGAATTTGGCGAAAGTCTCCACCAAGAACTACAACCTTGCCAGCAAATGGCAAGTTCTTTCTTTCCTCTGGTGCAATAAACTTTAGACTTTTATGCAGAGTTTCGAGATAAAATCTACTCATCATTGGCGCTTCATCCCAAATGATTAATTTTGCCCTATCCATAAGAGCAGCTAATTCCGTCCCAGGTGTTATTGAGCACATTGAGTCTTTTGTTATGGTCAAAGGTATGCCAAATCGAGAATGTGCAGTTCTCCCACCTGGTAGCAAAAGTGCAGCAACACCACTTGAAGCAACATTGGGCACAATGTAACCTTTGGATCGTAGAGCGGCAGATAATGTTCGCCAAATGAAAGTTTTGTCAGTGCCACCGTAGCCGTAAACAAAATAAATACCACCCTTATCCTTCGACGTTGCACTCAATATTTCAGAATAGATTGTCTTTTGTTCATCCGTCAAAGATGAGCACAATTTCTGATGTTCGGTTTTCAAAAGACATCTATCAAAATTAAGTTCTTACTGAATAAGCTTGTTATTCCCTTCATTCATCAAAGAATCATCGGGAATTGGCATATCTTGGAAATTTTTAAGTGATTTACCATTACTCTGCAGAATTTTTTTCAATTCAATGAGTGTATAATTTTTCAACATATCATCGCTCAGTTGAAGATTTGCATTAATTTCATAAACAAAGAAAATAGTAAAGAGATATATATTACTTTTATAGTCAAATGAATAATAAAATCAAAGTGTATAAGAAAATAATTATTAATCTGTTTAAAAAGTATAGAAATTACCTTTTATCCCAACGACCCTACGCTGTTGTTGTAAGATATCTTCTGCGAGAAGATGTCAAGTCTTTCCCCAAACATATTCGGGTCTTGAAATGCTAGCTGATATTAGAAAAGAAGCAAAGAGCTTCCTAAGAAACGATGGCAATCCCCAATAACTCGCCTCAACAATACCATCAACGTATTCTCTATCATCATCCAACAATCCCAGAGAATAACATGCATCTTTAAAAGTTGGATATACCACATTATCAATAGTTCGTATATCTTCACGGGAAACTGCTCCTCGACAACGATGCAACATTATTGATAGGTAGTAAGACTCTCCAACGCCCGGGGGAACGTAATCTAACCTACCAATTTTAAATCCTATCTGTCTGACGTTCCAAACGCGGTCTTCACCATTCCACACAAATTCCATTGGAAATTCTGTATACAACAAAGACCTGGCCTCAGGATACTTCCTATTGCACTTCATCCAAGCAAGAAACATTGATTCCCTTCCATCTTCTTCAACAACAACCTTATCAATACTGTCGTCATCATTATAGAAGACTGGCTGTTCATTCGGAAGATGGAAGCTAAGTCGTTGTACGGATGGATTCCTATAGTGGATATCCAATCCAAAGAGACGACAAACAGCCTCGCATGAAGATATATATATATATATATATCTACAGTTAAAGTAGTTCTTGGTCTCATCAACAACTTCTTCCTTTGAAACCTCCCCGTTTGCCTCCTCAGTTATAGACAATGTCACCCGGTCATGTCCCTTATTTATATACTTGAAAAGGTATTTAATGGATCTAAATTGATTGCACCATTCCACATTAATGTGAGCTTGATACCTCAACAAAAGTTTGGTACTGTAAGTAACAACGTATCTGTTGTCCAAAGTGATACCATTCTTTACCGCTGAACTCCCGGTATCTCTTCTCTTGTACACTAGGTATCCGTCGTCATCAACAGTAGTAATATCGACGTATGGCTTAGGAAAGCCCTTGGTACATTTTCCTTTTTTAACGCATGCTCTCTCCGTTTTAGAGCTACAAGATCCGTGCATCATGTGTTGAGTGACCAATTGATACAGGTGTGGATTTGTTTCTTTATTTGGTATCTCCGTGGATATTATTTCATCGAAGTCATTTGCTGCTGGAATCTTACTTTCGCGATCAAGGAAAATAAGAATATGAGCATGAGGTAAGCCTCTATTTTGGAACTCCATAGTGTAGATAACTGCAAGCGAGTAACACCTTTTTCCATTATAAATGTTGACAAATCAACTCAATTAAATTACATGATCTTCACAAATGATTTAGTATATTTGTGTATTCTAGCTAAAGACGCTGGATGGAATGAATAACAATATCATATTTGTATGAAAATGTAAGACTAAAAATCTTATGGATAATTCTTACCTGCTCGAGCCTTGCCAAATAATTCCAGCTCCGTCATGTCCTTGATAATTTGATCAAACTTTATCTTGAAGATACGACATACTATATCTGGCCTGTCCTCGGATCGTAGACCTCTAACATTTAGATATCTTGTTATTTCAGGCCACTTGGGGTTGCAATTAATCATTATGAACAAATCCGGATATCCAAACCACTTGCAGATAGCCACTCGATAATTCTGAATCATGTACCTAGCTCCACCCGTGAACGGCGTCGGCAACATGATTTGCATCTTTTTGTACATATTTTCATTACCGTTTTTATTTCACGTTGCGTGTTTTTTGCTTGCTTTTTGTTGCTTTAGGAGTCGGGTTGGCCGTTTTTCGTATTTCTAGATTTTCTTAGTTTTTGTACGTTTTATTAGTAATTTTCGTAGTTTTTCACTTTTCCATTTTTTTGGCCGTAGGACGTCCAAGCGGGGCCCACGCTCGTTTGGGATCGTTGATACTCGACTCGGGAATGGACGGACAAAGCAAGGAAGCGCAACAAACGAGGTTCGATAAACCGGCGGATGCGAAAAGAACGAGAAATCGAGCCGGGTGCTGGAATCCAGTCGGCCGACTGATTGTTCAGTCGATCGACTGACTTTGTAGTCGATCGACTGAACCGGCAAAAATCGACTGGATTCCAGGGAATTTTGGCATTTTGGACGAGGCAGTCGATCGACTGCCTACTTGGCCGATCTACTGCGGTCGGTCGACTGGACCCCTCAAGATCGACTGGATTCTAGGGCTCCAGGCCGTTTTGACATCGCAGTCGATCGACTGCCGACATAATCGATCGACTGCTTTTTTCAGTTGATTGACTAAAAAGCAGAGATTTTGAAGATTTAATCACTCAGACGTCATTTCAATGAGACCAACTTGTCCTGTGGCTTTCTTCTCCAAGAAAGCTTCTCCAAACCAGAGAAAACACTTAGCTTCATACTTTTGCTTATTTTAATTTCTATAATTCCTAGTAATTAGTTATAGATTAGTTAAGCTTAGATCTTAATTGTTTAATGTTCAAACTTTGTTTTAAGTTTCCTTTGTGAAGAATCAATCAGCTTTCAAGCTTTCCGCCTTCAAGCTTTTGTAATCACACACATTTGGTAATACCTTTCTATAATCTAGTTTCATTTTCATGTTATTCCTTTTTAATATTGTGTTGTGTTTTGGATCATAGTTTAGTGGCTCTTTTGCTTATCAAACTTTCAATTTCATTTTCTAGTTTTCTAGCTTTTGAACTTATGCTTTTAAGTTGATAAGTTGTTTAGATCAATCTTTAAGTTTGTAAAAGTTTTATAAAATCTTCTTTTGCTTTAAAAACCTTTAATTAAATGCTAAGTTAATTTTGTTGACTTATTCAAATAAGTTGACCTTAATTTTCCCTCCATTTCCCTTAATTTCAAATAATCAAGTTTTTATAGTTAATTAGTTTAAATTGATCGTTTTTAATATAAGCTTTAATTTCCTTTAAAAGTTTTAATGTTTTCAAATCTTATATTTCAATTTAAATCTTAGTTACAAATTCAAAAACCGAACAATGACTACCGCTTTCTTAGGTTAAATTAGTTTAATCAAAACCGACGATAAGAACAACTGAGAAATCGAAAGCCGATCATATCCATTCTCGAGAGACACGACTCGGGACAACTTACCGCATCTACAATCGACTCCGTACTATTGCGGAGACGATTCTTAGAGCGCTAAGAAATCCTCGATCACAACACTATTCTCTGACAAGTAGAAGTTGCATCCGTTTGACCCTTTGAAACCGCATCTTGGAGATTTTTATATTTCTCAGATCTTATCAAAACTTGATTAAATCTAATAAACTTTATCCTTTCACACTCGACCATTGTGTAGGCATCAACTAAGAATTGTTGGAAAAGCCTCCTAGAACATATTAAAGTTTTTGACTCACACGGCCGTTCTTGGATCCTAAAAGCAAAAAATTCTCGCATGGTGAGTTAATCCCTAACTTTTGCAGTTGTGGTTGTCGACTCATCGCTATGTTTAATTCCTAATCAGAAACCATCCTCTCCGTAAGGAAACAACAAAGGATACTGCAATGCAAGATATGAGGGATGCAACTCGCTTATCTTCTGTAAAGTACCAAAGCATTTCTGTATAATTATATCCCTATTATCAAAAGCCTCATCAAAATCACCAGGAATGAGAGCAGCAACTTCAGAAGCAGTAGGAAGATTGGACGTCCTGCCATCAGTTTCTCTACCACCAATGAGTTTCAATTTAAGATCGGACTGATCCCCTAACACTCCATATTCTCTAACGCTTCGAAATGATTGTACCAAAGGATTGTGCAGATCAAGCATGGACTTGATTTGCTCAATTACTGTCGGGTCAAAAGAGTTGGTTCTTGATTCGGAACGACTGTGAAAATATTAAATATAGGTGCATTACAAATATTTTTAAAAATATATTTCGAAAGAAAAGAATGATTTATGGAAAGAGTGTTCCATAACTCATAGCATTGATCCTATTCTGAACTTCATGATTAGTGTCATATATATACAACTGAGAGAATTTAAGGGAGTCTCCGGATGTTGGTAGTAAACTTCCAATACGATGATAGTTGGCTCCCTTCAATTTGAAAACATAGGGCCCTTGTCCTTTGTTGATAGTCGTATCAATCTTTCCACCTAATGAAGTAAAACTAAACATGCTATTGTAACCACGTATATTGTCAATGAATTTGTTGCTCCTAAGATCATGGCCAAATAGCAAGTTTCCAAGGGTTGGAGGAGGTTGCGTCAAAAATGGTAACTCAATCTTTCCATTAGAGCAACACCTGGCGAATGTTGGATGCAGTGGTTTTGTAAGCTTCTCTCTGCGTTCATCGTACCACATTATTGCTTGACAGAATTGTCATTTTATAGTTTGGGTCTCCATTGTCAACATATCCTGTCAAAATTAAAAATATACGTACTTTTAAAAATCTTAAATATTTAAATTAAAATGCAACTAATTTCTATTGAACATGAACCTGTAGAGTCGGTGGGTTTATTGTATACAGATCTTCGTCTTCGATGTCTGTTAGATCTCTTTCCGGTTGCTTTGCACCTGATAAATGATATGTAAATAATAATAAATCTGGAAAATATATAAAATTAATTTAATTATTTTAAACAACCTATCTATCTACCTGTGTGTGTGTGTGTCTGTGTGTGTGTATATATATATATATATATATATATATATATATATATATATATATATATATATATATATATATATATATATATATATATATATTAAAAAGTAAAATAAAGGACATGCAAAAATACCTTGTTGTGTACTCGAAGAGGCTTGCGCATTTGCAGTTCTATGAATACCTTGCCGTTTGTTTGTCCCCCCAAGAATTTGAGATGCTTCAATAAAGTTCAATAATAAGTTAAATATCCAAAAATTGAAAATACAATTAAAAAGTGGCCATAGTAACATTCTGGTTGATTTGCATTTACATTCATTAAAAAATATATTACCTGAACGCTTATTTTTTAAAACAATCATTCTGGATTTCCTTGCCTGTCTCTGATCAATATTCTCAACAGAATTGTGACATTGATGTACTGCGATGAATATATATTTTCATTTTCAAATAAAGAAAAGTGATGATTAGAATGGATACATCAGCAGGAAATTCGAATGTCGATCATCTAATATCCTCAAATTAATTAATACATTACTCAAAAATTTGGATATGTACTTATATTGTTATTTGTAATAACTGACCTGGCGGATTAGAAATGATGCTGTTAACTGTTGATTAAACACCGGAAAAAGTGTCGAAGCTGTTGTTTAAACTTCTGGTAAGTTCAAACACAGTTGATGATGTTTGATTTATACGTTTTCCTCGATAATTTCGGGAGTCGATTTCAAAAAAGAATACATCACATGATTATATGGATTGACTAAATTGTTTTATGATGAACAACAAAATAATATATGTTAATATGAAATTAATCTAAACTAAAATCATATATCCATGTATTGATAAAAGAACGACTATAAATAAATGTATTCATTTGGATAGACTTACAATTGGTCAAATTCGATAATGGCGTGGGCGTTGTAAGTTGATGAGGTGTAGTAGCTATTTAGAATGTAAGAAAAACTTGGGATTTAAAGTTTCTCACAATTAAACAATATTCTTACTAAATCAATAACAATGAATGATAAACCTCATAAAGCATTAAATTAATAAGATATATATCTTCATTAATCAACACATCTCAAAATTATTTCTAGTAAAATAGAAATACCTATTGGGCAGCTGGGTCCTGTGAAGGAAAAAGGCGATGGAGGCAGAACTTGATGATTCAAATGAGAATTCGCTTTGTCTATAGTAAGGCCTGTTTTGAATTAAACTTTCGAATAATTTCACATATAGAAACCTCATATGTGTGTGTGTGTGTGTGTGTGTGTGTGTGTGTGTGTGTGTGTGTGTGTGTGTGTATGTGTGTGTATATATATATATATATATATATAATATATATATATATATATATATATATATATATTATAAATTTCAGTAAATTTATAATCAATGTTTGAATAAAAACATTCATATTATTCCCCGACAACTCACTTATTATTTATTTGTATTTCGTTTTAATGAAATAATATTACCTGAACGCTTATTTTTGAGAACAACCATTCTGGATTTCCTTGCCTGTCTCTGCTCAATATTGCCAACAGAATTGTGAACCTATTGTACTGCAATGAATAATTTTTTAAGTAGACATAAGTTATGATTACAATGGATACCTATGCATTAATTTCAAATGTAGAGAATACTATATCCGTATATTAAAGTATACATTTTTTAAAAAAGGGGATATGTACTTATATTGTTGTTAGTAATAAATGACCTTGACGAAAAAAAATGAATATACATGAATATATATTTTAGGTAAAAAAAAAATCATATATTCATGTATTGGTAAATAAACATATATAAACAAAAATTTTCATATTGAGAGACTTACAATTAGTCGAATCGGATAAAGGCGTGGGAGGTGTGAATTGATGAGGGATAGTACCTATTAAGAGGGTAAGTAAAATATGAAATTAATATTTTCCAAAATTAAAAAATATTGCAACTAAATCAATAGCAATGAATGATAAACATCAAAAAGCATTCAATTAATCAGATTTCCATCGATTTTATAAGTATCCTTCCATTTATATTCTCTGTTTAAAATGGATTACATTTGGTTATTATTATTATTATATAAGTAAAAGACAAATATTTAGAAATATATCTGAAGATGCGTTTAAAAAGAATAATTAATATGATTCAATTGTTAATAATTAATAATAAATGAATAATTAAATATATACCCAACTGTTAGGCAAACTATTAATTTATCGGCGTGAAAATGGGGGTTCAGTAAATAAATGAATAGATATTATCAGTCAGATAAGCATAACTACAAAGATGCGGATCCACACTGATCAACATATTTTACTATTAATGTATATATTGTAAATTTAGTATTAATATTTGAAGATAAAATTAAGGATGAGATTTCTATAACATTCAGTTAAGGTTATGGGAGAATATATAAAACATTAAACTTACATTCATAACGAAATTTATATTAGTGTATTACTCTAACTCATTTTTGATGAAATAATTTATCATTTTTTTAATATAAGATATCTCTAAAGAAGATAAGCAAATAATATTGTGCTTATACACTTACAAATAATTATGTTAAATAGACATATAACCTATACTATAAACATAGAAGGTCGCAAATTTATAAATATTACGATATGAAAATATAGAAAAAAAATACAAACCAAAAACTTCATATATGGAAATAGTTATACACATTTGCAGTAGTCATCATACAAATAAACATAAGCAGTCTACATTACCAGACGGCGTACATCAGCCAGTGTTAAATAAAACCGCATATTGATTGCGTGTTGGGGCTGAACGTTCACATCCATCTGATAATTATAAAGCTGTATAAAGAACAATAGTAGTACAAAAATTCTTATAATAGGATGAGTGCGGTAAATCTGTGGTTGTGATATCATTGTTGAAAAAAATAGGTCAATATTTATAAACATACGTATCAACTAATCATCATAACGTGTAGTTAATTTTGGTAATGTTCAATAATTAAGAAAAAACTTAAGAAACAAATATATTTATAGATTGATCTGCACTAATTGATATGCTATACCAAATAATATGGTAGGTATTAAGGCAATATAAAAAAAGAAATATATACTTTAAATATTAATGATTGATGTAATATTGCCGAATATAATTATATATTTGATTGCAGTATATTCAAAAAAATATAAATGTTCATGTCTATTCAGAATTTATAAGGAGGGTATAAATATATTATATTTTGCAGTATTAAATTTTTCAAAATTCAAAAAACAATAATTTTTATAAAAAATAGAACTGAATTAAAGAATAATCTCCAATTTACCTGTCGGATTGAATCTGTTTTTTTTTTCCGAGAAAACTGATATCCGATCATGGCAATTTCCGTATAATTAGTACGAATCATCCGTTATATTCGAATCAGCAGAAAAATATATTGATCTGCAAATAAATATAAATAATCGAAATTGTAAGTATATTATATAAATCAAAGAATATTATGCAGATTCATACCATTTCATATACTAATCATATCTTAGATCCATGAACTCGGAAGTAGACCATCCCTGATCTGTAAATAAATAAAATAAACAAATAAATAACATACATCGACTAGTTATTTTAATTTTTGCAAACAAAAAAAAAAAATTGAGATCCCAAAATATTGGAACCAATATAATAGGGTTCTGAAAATTCTGTATATGAACTATCAGAGTAATTCATATGAAGAATTAAAGAAAGATATTAGAACTGCAAAGTGATTTGCATCTTTTTGTACATATTTTTGCTTTTGTTTTTGTATCACGTTGCGTGTGTTTCGCTTGCTTTTAGGTGTTTTGGGAGTTGAGTTGGCCGTTTTTCGTTATTTCTAGGTTTTCTTAGTTTTTGTACGTTTTTGATTAGTTTTCGTAGTTTTTCACTATTTTGTTTTTCTCTTGGTCGTAAGACGTCCAAGCGGGACCCGCGCTCGTTTGGGATCGTTGATACTCGACTCGGGAATGGACGGACAAGAAAGGAAGCGCAACGGATGATGCTCGATTAACCAGTGGACGTGAAAAGAACGAGAAATCGATCTGGGTGCAGAAATTCAGTCGACCGACTGCAACTCTAGTCGATCGACTGAACTCCCAGGATCGACTGCATTCCAGGGAGTTTTGGCGTTTTGGACGACGCAGTCGATCGACTGCCTACTTGGCCGATCGACTGCGGCCGATCGACTGGAGCCCCTCAAGATCGACTGGATTCCAGGACTTTCGGCCATTTTTGACATGTAGTCGATCGACTGTCGACATGGCCGATCGACTGCTAGTCGATCGACTGCTAGTCGATCGACTGCTTTTTCAGTCGATCGACTGCTTTTTCAGTCGATCGACTGCTTTTTCAGTCGATCGACTGAAAAGCAGAATTTTTGAAGGAATAAGTAATCAGACGTCTTTTCAATTTGAACAACTTGCAGCTGAGGACTTTCTTCTCCAAGGAAGCTCCCTCAACACCAGATCATATTTTCTTATTTTTCATTTGGATCAATTTAAAATCCCAATAATTCTAGTAATTAGTAATAGATTAGTTAAGCTTTAGATCTTAGTTAGTTAGTTGTCGGGTGCATTGCACAAGCCGAAAGGCATACATCGGAAAGCGTATGTGCCGAAAGGGCACGTGAACGTCGTCTTTGATTGATCCTCCGGCGAGATAGCGATTTGGTAGTATCCTGACAATCCATCAAGAAAACAATACGAATGATGCCCCGCGAGCTTGTCCAACATCTGGTCGATGAACGGGAGTGGGAAGTGGTCCTTCTTGGTGGCGGCATTGAGCTTTCGGAAGTCTATACACATTCGCCAACCGGTGGTCGCACGGGTCGTCACATGCTCGCCCCATTCGTTCTTAATCACGGTTATTCCGCTCTTCTTCGGTACCATGTGGACTGGGCTCACCCATTCACTCTCTCCGATCGGGAATATCAAACCCTCGGCCACAAGTTTCAGTATCTCACCCTTCACAATCTCCATCATGTTCGGGTTCAATCTTCGTTGGCCTTCCCTCGATGGTTTTACTCCGTCTTGGAGGATGATCCTATGCATACAAGTGGAGGGGCTTATGCCTTTAATATCAGCAAGGCTCCACCCTATTGCCTTGTTGTTCTTCTTCAGTACTTCCACCAATCGTGCCTCGTCTCCCGGGGGAAGCTCGGCGTAGATGATCACGGGTTTTGTCTCGTCGCTTTCCAAGTAAACGTATTTGAGATGGCTCGGAAGGGTCTTGAGCTCCGGTTTTTCCCAAAGGGGCGATTCTACGCTCGATAACTCAAATATTTCTACCACCCCCTCTGATCGAAGAGCTCGCCACTCGTTGTCCTCAACATCCTCGTTCACAATCTCCTGAGCAGCTTCTT
>BMAC01001356.1:108845-120871 GCA_014905375.1 Phtheirospermum japonicum
CTACCTTTCAACGGTGCATGCTTTCGATCTTCTCCGACATGCTCGACAAGTACATGGAGATTTTCATGGACGATTTTTCTATTTACGGATCTACCTTCGACGAGTGTCTCGATCATTTGTCAAGAGTTTTGGAGAGATGTGTAGAGAACCACCTTACCTTGAGTTGGGAGAAAAGCCACTTCATGGTGAGAAGGGGAATAGTTTTGGGGCATGTGGTGTCGTCTAAAGGAATCGAGGTCGACAAGGCAAAGATCGACGTGATTGAGAAACTTCCCCCACCGATTAACGTGAAGGGAGTGCGAAGCTTCCTCGGTCATGCAGGGTTCTATAGGAGGTTCATTAAGGACTTCTCGAAGCTTAGCCGCCCCTTGTGCCATTTGCTTAGCGCCGACGTCCCATTTGTGTTTGACGACGCCTGTCTAGCGGCGTTCGATTCATTGAAGAAGAGCTTGACTTCTACTCCCGTGGTAATAGCCCCGGATTGGTCCCTCCCGTTCGAAATAATGTGCGATGCGTCGAACGAAGCGGTGGGGGCGGTCCTAGGGCAACGAGTCGACAAACTCCTCCGGGTCGTCTACTACGCAAGCCTTATGCTCAATAATGCTCAAAGGAACTACACAACTACCGAAAAGGAGCTACTTGCCGTGGTTTACTCGCTCGAGAAGTTTCGATCATATATTGTTGGGTCGAAAGTGATTATACATAGCGACCATGCGGCACTTTTGTAAATTTACAATAGTTTTGCTTGAGGACAAGCAACCGTTCTAAGTGTGGGGTGGTTGATTTGCATCTTTTTGTACATATTTTTGCTTTTGTTTTTGTATCACGTTGCGTGTGTTTCGCTTGCTTTTAGGTGTTTTGGGAGTCGAGTTGGCCGTTTTTCGTTATTTCTAGGTTTTCTTAGTTTTTGTACGTTTTTGATTAGTTTTCGTAGTTTTTCACTATTTTGTTTTTCTCTTGGCCGTAGGACGTCCAAGCGGGGCCCACGCTCGTTTGTGATCATTGATACTCGACTCGGGAATGGACGAACAAGCAAGGAAGCACAACGGACGAGGCTCGATTAACCAGCGGACGTGAAAAGAACGAGAAATCGAGCCGGGTGCAGAAATTCAGTCGACCGACTTGAAGTTCAGTCGATCGACTACAACTCTAGTCGATCGACTGAACTCCTAGGATCGACTGCATTCCAGGGAGTTTTGGCGTTTTGGACGACGCAGTCGATCGACTGCCTACTTGGCCGATCGACAGCGGTCGATCGACTGGAGCCCCTCAAGATCGACTGGATTCCAGGACTTTCGGCCATTTTTGACATGCAGTCAATCGACTGTAGTTATGGCCGATCGACTGCTTTTTCAGTCGATCGACTGAAAAGCAGAAATTTTGAAGGAATAAGTAATCAGACGTCTTTTCAATTTGAACAACTTGCAGCTGAGGACTTTCTTCTCCAAGGAAGCTCCCTCAACACCAGATCATATTTTCTTCTTTTTCATTTGGATCAACTTAAATTCCCAATAATTCTAGTAATTAGTAATAGATTAGTTAAGCTTTAGATCTTAGTTAGTTAGTTGTTCAAGCCTTGATTTAGTTTTCTTTTGTGAAGAATCCTTCAAGCTTTCAAGCTTTTCCATTTCAAGCTTTTGTGGATCATTACTCTTGGTAATATCTTTCCATTAATATAGTTTTATTTCCTTGTTATTTCATTTAATTGTGTGTTGATGTTTGATCGTAATTTAGTTGTTATTTTGATCATCAAACTTCCATTTTCATTTTATAGCTTTCTAGCTTTTTAACTTATACTTTTAAGTTGTTAAGTTGTTTAGATCAATCTTTAAGTTTTTAGAAGTTTTATATAATCTTCCTTTTTAGAACTTTAATTTTTATTAAACTAATGTTGACTTTTTCAAATAAGCTTGACTTTAATTTTCCCTCCATTTTCCTAATTTAAAAATTATAAGTTTTATTAGTTAACTAGTTTAGAYTAATCRTTTTAAATAAACTTTAATTTYCTTTTCATTTTCAATGTTTTTAAATCTTGTATTTCAATATAAATCTTAGTCGTAGAACTCAAAACCGAACAATGACTACTGCTTTCTTAGTTTAAATTAGTTTCATATAAACCGACGATAAGAACAATTAAGAAACCGACAAGCCGATAACATCCATCCTCGAGAGACACGACTCGGGAAGAACTCGCCGCCCTACAACCGGCTCCGTACTCTTGCAGAGACGGATTCCGAAACTAGCGCGTCGAGAATTCGTCGATCACAAAGAATTATCCGAGAAAATTCATATGAAGAATTAAAGAAAGATATCAGATATGAAGAATTAAAGAAAGATATCAGATCTCCCCATTCTGTATATGAACTATCCGAAAAAATTATTTTTATAAACTATCCGAGATTATCTGCAGGTTAGTTGAGTCCACAATTCAGATTTTTCCAGAACTGCAAAGAATTAAAGAAAGAATTCTGATTATACACCATAAACACGAAATAGAATAGTTGGAGAGGAAATCTGAGGAACATCGTTCAGAGTTCTTTTAAAAAATAAAATGGTACGACAAAAGGCTGCAAAACAGAGACCACAAATGGGAGGTATTTTAGTGAGAAAATAGGTTGATTTGAAGAAAGATTATTGACAACAAAGGAAAAAAGTTGTTATTTATACCAGGGTAAAAAATCTCCTTTTGGTAAAAAAAATCACGAACCATTAGAAGCTGCCAACTCAAAAACCGAACCTACTATAAGATGACACATGTCATCCGGAGCAGTAGTTAGTCGACACATAGGCTAGGGTGTTAGCAGTATTAACAAATAGGTGGATTTGACAAACGAAAATAAAGAAATTAGCGCTTCACATCTGAGTACTTACTTTCAATGTATCTAATACTTAGTGGTTATGTACTGAATACTTCGTGTCTTTGAAATTAATACTTAGCTTATAATACTTCGAAAATTGTCATGATAAGATAATCCATAAAATGGTATCAGAGCCTAAGTTTATTGTAAACTTATAAGAAAAAAGTATTATAATTATGTAATTAACTTTTAGTGAGAAGATTTGTCTCTAAAAATGGATCCGAACGAGTGTTCGAGATATATTCATTTCAAGCGATATTTCTAAATCTTGGAAATATACGAGTTAGAACACAAAGAGAAAGTAGCATATTGGGACAACCAATATGTTGAACAAGATCTCGCCGGAGTCGATAGGGAAACCTTGAGATAATGCGAAAAACAAAAGGTGTATCATCTGAGTTACCTTTGGGTAAATCAAATATTAAAGACGGATCTAATGAATCATCGGGATGCCGCACATGAATCCCATCAATAGATCCAACTGCAGCGAGGTGATATCTGATTCCTCTAAGAATCCCAAAGATCTTAGAGAAATCCAAAGAATGGTGCAAGACATCGACCACCATCGAGAACGTATCCAGGTGCAGATGAAAGAGATACTTGAACATCAAAGGAAACATGAGAAATCCTAATTGATCTTCAAAAACGAGTCAAGGCCCTCGAAGCTAAGCCAAGTACATCCAGAGGAAGACGACGTATAACTTTCGGAACGGAACCTCTTCTACATCAAAAGGGGAAACCAACCGAGGTTATAAGATAACCAACGGAGGAAAAAAAAGATGATGGCCATAATCAAAGGAACTCCATTATAACCCAAGAAGTAATGGAGAAAATCAACATTGAAGATCTACACGGCCTTATCGAATCCTGATTCGTACGTATTTGTTATGGGGTTTTATATGTTTCGAGTCATTTTGTTATCTTTTTTGAGTTGATATTAGGTTATTTTGCATAATTTTGCATTTTACGGCTTTTTACTTAACTTTCCGATTTCTCGATCGTTAATTAGTACTTTTGAGATGGCTTCTGTGTTCTCTCAAGCAGTTAGAAATGCTTGACGAGCCTGGGAGTTCAAGAAGATTAAGTTCATAAATCATTATGAGAATCGAAAGAGAAAGACAAAAAAGTAGCACAAGAAGCAACCGTCGATCGACGCCAGCGTCGACGCGGCGTCGACGCCTATGAGTTGCTGGCGTCGATGGACTACCTTATCGACGACCCATCGACGAAATCTCTGTTGCAATTGTCGATGCCCCGTCGATCGACGTACTTAACTGACGAACTTTTTGTTGTCATGGTCGATCCACCCGTCGATCGACGCCTATCGAAGCAATAGACATCGTCGATCGATGCTCCCCGACGGTCGATCAACGGTCATAATTTTCTTATGATTTAACCGCGATGCCCTCCTCATTTGAATCTATAAATAAGACGTTTCTCTTCAGCTGGAGGACAGACACAAATCCTAGGAACAAAATCCTACATTAGAGCCCTCACGGCAAACTCCATACAAGCTAGAGATCGGGTGATACAAGTTAGAGATCGGGTTCTGATTACGTACCAATTCACCTTGAGGAACGTAGCAACTTGAAGTTCATGACAAACTCCCGGGTTCATATTATAGAAGTAAATCACTCCGGAATCGCTGGAGTTAGTGTAGTATTCATCCTTCAAGACAATCATTCATTCATTTTCAATTAGTATTCTCTTAAACTCTACTTACATTTTGTAGTTAATGATCTTTTGGTTGGACTCAAGATTTGGTGTCGTTGCCGGGGAGTGGCAAAGGTGTTGACGACATTTATTTATGTTAATTTTTATATTGGATACTATATATAATTGTTCTTGGTTTGCCACTCAATTCGTTGATGTTGTTTATTGTTGATGCAAGGTCGAAGAGGCCTTAGAGGTGAACTTGCCCCATTTATTGATAGCATAAAACGAGTAGGGAGACCGAGACAACTTTTCTTTTCCCCAATGAGAATCCATCCGAAGTGACCCCAGCTACGATGTCAAACATTCCACATTATGGTGGCAGAGGAACTGGAGGAAGAGGAGGAGGAACAAATGGTGGCTGAGGGAGAGGATACGACAACCACACACACTCACCCTCGCGATCAACCATACGACATGCCACCCGACGATGACATGCACACGAGAGACCAGCAGAACAACGTTCGAGATGGAAGATACACAGATGTTTGCTCTTCTTGACAACCAAGAGCACAACAAGGACGAAGAACAAAGAGGACCCGAGAACTTAGAAGGTGGAAACGACAGGGGGGCCTAGCCCAAGACAACCGCTGAATCATGATGCCAGAAAATCTGATCGACCGAACACTACAGCACTTCCAAAATCGAGAAGAAGCCCGAGCCTTCAATGCTTGGGCAAATCAGGAGTTTGAGTACAACCACATTGGTAACGATGGGCCCCAGTCTCAAAACAGACAACGAACCAGGAATATGAGAATCGGGAGCAAGAATTGAATTGTTTCCAAAATAGAGAAGAAGGACGACCGTACCATGCTTGGCAGGACGAGAATGTCCAAAACAATGCATATGAGAATGAGGATTACGGGTATTATGAAGATGATAAATATTATGGGTATCGGGAGGAGTATGGTGGACGGAGAGACTACGGAGGACATGCTAACTTTTGTGGGGGACGAACCCCTCGATATCCAAACGAACGCCGACAAAGCGACCTCGTGTGCCCAACCATTAGTCCATACAGCTCAGCCATAGTCTTAGGCCCTGCAGCCCGAGACTACGATTTGAAGTCCAATCATGTTAGCCAACTGCCCATTTTCTACGGCATGCCAAATGAAGACCCGCTCAATTTCATTTGAGAATTCTATGTGGCGGTGTCCGGAATTCCAGCTCGGGGACTAAATGAAGGGCAACTTAGAATGAGGTGCTTCCCGAGCAGTCTGAAGGAAAAAAGCCAAGTATTGGCTTCTATCATTGAAACCTAACTCCTTAACTCATTGGGATATGGTTTACAAGAAATTCGTGGGCAGGTTTTACTCAGCCTAAACGACGGCGAAGTTGAGGAGAAAAATTATCAACTTCATGCAAATAGACGGGGAATCGTTCCACGAGGTGTGGGAACACTACAAGGGGATCCTCCATGCATGTTCGCATCACAACAACAGTCCCGAAATGGTAACCAACTTGTTGACAAGCTATAAGCAACAAGTGGAAGCAAAAGCCGGCGATTTTAGAGACCTAACCGCGAGAGAATTATGGGATCTATTTGAGCTCATGGGTGAGAAGTTGCAGCAGACAAGCTCCCGGTCGAGAGAAATCAAAGTGAACGAGGTGTCAACTTCTCGAGAGGAGAATAACAAGATTGAGGAACTCACGAAACAAGTCGCCTTGTTAAAAAGCATGATGAAGCAAGAGGAGGAGACATTGCAACCTTCACACGAAACGTGTGGGATTTGTGGAGCGTTCGGACATGGATTTGATGCATGTAAGGTGACTTTTGATGAAGATGAGGACGAGGAGGTGAGCGTCGTTCAGAATTTTCAGCCCAATAACAAATCGGGCCAAAAGTTCACCAAGAACTACGATCCTTACTCGAACACATATAATCTGGGGTCCCGAGATCATCCGAACTTCAAGTATGGCCCGACAAATCCTAACTATGTGCCGGTACCAAAATAGACAAATACCCAGTACCTAACACTGCCTCCCCCGAACAGAAATCAAGGAGGTCCGAGTAATTACAACTCCAAACCAGAATAAAGGCCAAGAAAATTATCAACAGCGCCCTCTGCAAGGGCAAAATAACTCAGCCCAACAAGCATATCAGGTTCCACAACAACAACAAGCTCCACCTCCTTTGAATCCCGATGAAGAGTTGCGATTATGGCGACAACGACAAGAATTTGAGACTCTACGCAATCGATAAGAGACTCTCCACACAATAGAAGAGAACAATCGCACTAAGAAACAAATGGACAAGTTGAAGATGATGATGGGGCAGATCTTCGCGTCCTTAGCAAAGCTCGGGACTGACCCCGGGAAGCTGCCTAGTCAACCTGAGCAATCAATGGCAATACATGTACTCCTAGGAGGAAAGAAAGTTGATAATGGGATCGGAGATTTAGAGGAAGAAGACGTTGAAAATGAGTCGAGTTTGGAAGAAAAAGAAAAGAGCTGACGTGCCACCCTTGAACAGCAAAAAGGTGGCAATTGAGGGGATTAAAAAAATCCCAAAATAGATACGTTTGAGGTTTTATCACTGGAAACTTTCCGTCCAAGGGAGCCACTTCGAGCAAGGAAGGCGCAGCCAAGACATCCGACCGAATGGACAAGCAAAGTCGGTCGGAAAGCAAGACAGTAGCTCCATCCGACCGGACACCACCTTACATCTGGCGGGATGAGGCCGGCAAGTAGGGCAATTCCAGCCACTTCAAACCACAATGAGTCATTCAAGAACCTGCACCATTTTGAATTATCCTAAGCCAGCAAAGGAGAACAAGAAGTTAATTGAGCTTTATAACATGTTGAAGAGCGTGAACGTCAACCTTCCACTTCTTAACGTAATCAAAGCAATGCCAGCTTACATAAAATTCTTCAAGGATCTCGTATCAAAAGAAAGACTGTTAGAAGCAAATGAGCGAATTGTGTTGTCTAAAGAAGTAAGTGTCATATGCCACCAACCACTACCGCCGAAAGTAAGTGATCCTGGGAGTTTTTGCATTAGGATAACTCTTGGGGATGGGCAAAAGGCACAAGGAATGCTCGATCTAAGGGCAGGGATCAACTTGATGCCCTAGGCCCAATACAAAAAGTTCAATCATGGGGAAATGAAGCCAACAAGCATACGACTTCAACTAGAAGACCGCTCGGTAAGATATCCATTGGGAGTGGTCGAAGATGTGTTGGTAGAAATTGGATCTTTAGTAATACCTGTGGATTTTGTGATACTGGATGTTGGAGAGGTGGCCAAAGCAAGCAAGGAGCACACTATTCTCCTTGGTCGACCATTCATGACAACCTCACACACCATGATTGACGTGCGTCGAGGGAAAATGATGTTAACCATTTTCGATGAGTCAGTGACATTTTCTCTCAGAGACATCCAAGACGCTCCATCACCCCTTTTGGGTCCCGATTGCTCTTATCTCGATTCTGCGGACCAATGTGTGAGGGAGTTGTTCGGTGTGGTGCCGTTAGAATAATGGAATGTCGAGGACGATGATTTTTATCCAAGTCCAAAGGGGGTGGTCGATCTATTTATAATAAAAAATGAGGATATCGACGAAATGTCTATTGGGCCCACGTTGGAGCCTAAAATGGAATTGAAGCCGTTACTGAGCCACCTCAAATATGTTTTTCTTGAGTCTAACGAGAGGAAACCCGTGATTATTTTCGCGGAGTTAGTGGAGCATGAAGAAAGAGAATTGATCGAGTTGCTCAAAAAGTACAAACAAGCTATTGGCTGGAGCATCGGCGACATTAAGGGGATAAGTCTGGTCACTTACATGCATCGGATAGAGTTAGAAGAAGGAGCCAAGCCGGTGAGAGACGGGCAAAGGCGTTTGAATCTTACACTCATGGAGGTAGTCAAGAAAGAAATTTTCAAACTCATCGATGACAGAAATATCTACCCCATGGCGGATAGTGAATGGGTTAGCCCAGTGCACGTGGTTCCGAAGAAGGGAGGCATCACAATCTTGGAGAACGACTAGGGAGAGGTCGTTCTGACGTGCCTAACTACCGGGTGGCGCATGTGCATCGATTACAGGAAGCTCAATGCCACAACAAGAAAGGACCATTTTCCACTACCTTTCATAGACCAGTTGCTCGACAAGCTAGCGGGACACGAATACTACTTCTTTTTGGATGGCCTCTCCGTCGACTACCAAATAGCGATAGCTCTAAAGGATCAAAAGAAGATGACATTCACATGCCCATTTGGCACGTATGCCTACCGGAGGATGTCGTTCGGCTTGTGCAACGCCCTAGTGACTTTTATGAGGTGCATGCTCTCCATCTTCACCGAGTTCATTGACGACTTCCTTGAAGTCTTCATGGACGAATTTTTGGTATATGGCTCATCTCTTTCTCATTGCTTGAATAATTTGTCTAAAGTGCTTGAGCGATGTGTTGAGTCTTGTTTAACTCTGAGTTGGGGAAAGTTTGATTTCATGGTAAAAGGTAGAATTGTACTCGGTCATGTGGTGTCTAATAAGGGACTGTGTAACGCCCAAGTTTTTATTTCCTTATAATTTTAAGCCCAATTTTTTTTTAATTTAAATTCTATTGTTTCAAGTCCAATAAGCATTTTATTCAAATCCAATTACATTATTTTCATTTTATTTTATTTTTACCAAAGCCAAATTTAAAACCCATAGAATTCTATTTAATCGAATTAACTATTCGGTTACCAAATAAATTTTATACATATATTTCGACTTCTAAAAACTACTACGATTTATTTAATTGATTTAAGGATTTCTATTTAATATAATTTCTAGTGCGATTGTTAAATATATTTTAAAGACTATTATATTGTAGTTGTATCTATGTAAATTATCTTAAATTATTTTAAAATCTTGTTATAATCAAATTAATAGATTTTCGTTTTAAAATAATTTCAATTTCTAAAATTATTAYAATTTATTTATATTATAGTTAATTTTTAATAATTTAAAATACTATTGGATCATTTGCGAAAATTATTGAATTTAAAACTTAAGAGTCTTTGGGTCGACTCTTTTCGGACTTTAAAAACGAGCCCAATGACTAGCTCGAGTCCCCTAAACCTAAGCCCTAACTTTCCAAATTTAAATCCTATGCTTGGTTTATAAAGAAAATCTTAACCATCATCAACCATTACAAGATTTCTGTATACACAGCCGCAAGGTAAAAATCGATTCTCGTTTTCTAACTTTCTTTCAAAGAATTAATTTCAAAACACAACAAATCGCCATCCCAATCTCCCAACCGAATCACCACGCTAATCTAATTGCCGGAAAAACCCAACACCACCGAACAAACCACGCCCCAAACCTCTGGTCCAGCCCTCTGTCCCGACTTGTCGCCATTGTGGGCTGCCGCTTACGCGCGCCAAAATCACAGAAAACCACAGCCGCAGCCGATCAAAACCCGTACACCAACACACCCGAACGTCCGAAACCGCCACCAAACCCCATGCCGTAAACCTGTACGCCGCTCGTCGTCTCGCCGCCGCGTTGTCGCCAACAACCGCTAAGCCCCACAGCATTTGCAATAGTAATGACTTTTGTGTGATTTGTGAATGTCATGGAAATCATGTCTATAGAATTCCCTTCGCATAGCATAGCATAGCATAGCATAACATTTGCAATAGTAATGACTTTTGTATTTGATATTGAGAACATGCAATAGACTTAGAAAATTTAAAATTTTTATGCATATACCTTTTGGAGTTGGCGCGGTATGGCGGAGGTGGATGCTTGTTGTCATAGTTGTACACTTGTTAAACTTTTGGCATAAAAGAAATATTGTAATAAAACTTTTGACTATCTCGTGAGTTTTTTTTTTTTTTTTAAATCGAGAAATAAAATATTTAGTAAGTCTACAGAACCGTGAATCGCTCTGATACCACTTCTGTCACGCCCCATTTTCGAAAAATGTAAAATTGATTTTTCATAAACAAAACTTTCAAAAACAAGGGCATGAGTTTTCAATAAATCACAATCACAATAAAAATTGAGCGGAAGCGTGAATAAAACTTAAACATTTATTTAAAAATTTGAGATTTGCGTAATGAATCAAAATAGTAGTACTCGACTATTCAAGGCGTTTTAAATAGAAACACAAGTCTCAAACTTTATTTTGAATTTGACATAAAATTAAAGATACCAATCCATAGAAAAGAAAATAAAATAGCATTGAAAATAACATCTTCGCATCCACCGCCTTGTACCACATCCAACTCCTCAACCTGAAAAGTTTAATAAAAATGGGTGAGAGCTTTCAACTCGCTCAGTGGGGATTTGTTTGTCAACATTAAACACGAATCATACAAACCATAAATGAATAGCTACAACACACTGTCAGTCGTTCATAGATGTTGGCCAACCATAGATTTAGCTCGAAAGCTACTGTTGTTTTAGCCGAAAGCTACTGTTGTTTTTAGCTCGAAAGCTACTATGGAATGTTGCATTGAGACATAAATAATTCATATAATCGCATATAACATAGACAAACATAGAAATATTCGTATATGTTAACAAGAAATCATATAAATCATAAATGAATGGCTACAACACACTATCATTGTTTTAGCTCGAAAGCTACTATGGAATGTTGCATTGAGACATAGATAATTCATATAATTGCATTTAACATAGACAAACATAGTTTTGAAAAGGTTTAGAATCACCCACCTTTGAATGCGTTTCGTGAAAATGCGAATGTAGATGCTCGTGCTTGAAAATTCTACTTTTGAGATCCCTCGTTTCCTACATTAAAAATAATAATTTATCTTAGAACTTGCTTTGAAAAATAGATTTGGACTAATAAAAAAATATAATTAAACCATAGCCATGAATCGAACGTCCGGTTAGGGAAAACAAAACCAATAGGGTTGTTTTAGTCGGGTTCTTGGAATTGGAGGGATAAGATTGAAGTTTTGGGTAAATTGGAGGCTCAATTGAACGAGGGTAAGAGTCCTTTGGGATCAATTGGTTAAAAATTGAAATCTTTGGGGTCCAATTGAATAAAGGGCGAAAGTCTGGGGGTTGAATTGTAATTCTGGAAAAGTTGGATTAAAAATGTTTCAGCCCTAAAAATCCCTAAACCCGCTGCCCGTTTCTTCCTTTTCCTTCCTCCTTCTTTTCTCCTTCTCCAAAGACCCAAATCGGCCGGCACCTCTCCGGCGAAACGGCGACGCACGCTCCTCTCCCGTCGTCAATCGTCGGCTGGGCCAATCGGCGGTGGAAACGGGCGAATTGATGTGGCTCGGATTTCCTGGCGATCGTGAGCAGAAACGGTGGAGGCGCGACGGCAATAGTGGAGCGTTTGCGAGGCGGCGGCATTCGGCGACCCGTAGCGGCGAACGGCGGCAGCCAAGGCGAAACTCGGTGCTGTCTCTCCGGAGGAAAATGCGCCGCCGCAGGCTGTCCTTGTTTTGGGTCGGTTTTGCCGTGGTGGTTGTGGCTATCGATG
>BMAC01001357.1:0-11419 GCA_014905375.1 Phtheirospermum japonicum
CAGCAGCAGTTCCCCCCTCCCCATCCATAGAACACTTTTATTTATGTAATAAACTTTGTTACTGTTTCGATCGAACGCATGTAATTCATAAATTTTCAAATATTTTTTTTATTATAATTGATTTATTTCTTTGACTTTTTTTTAATTGCTTTTTTCAATTTTTTGGGAATTTTAATAATTAAACAAGAATTAAAATTAAAACAAAAAATTAAAAATTAATAAAAAAAACTAAAAAATTAAAAATAGCGAGGGAAAGTTCCCTCGGAATTTTCAAAATTCCGAGGGAATGGGACTCCCTCGGATTCCCGAGGGAAATATTTTCCCTCGGAATTTTTCAATTTCCGAGGGAATGGAAATCCCTCGGAATTCCGAGGGATTTTATTCCCTCGGAAATTGAAAAAATTCGAGGGAAATGTTCCCTCGGATTTCCGAGGGATTGTCCGGTAATTGTTTCAAGGGAAACAATCCCTCGGAATTCCCTCAGTTTTGTAATTTCGAGGGATTTATTTCCCTCGTAACTGATTTTCGAGGAAGGTTTTTCCGAGGGAATTTTTCCTTCGGAATTTCGCTCGGTTTAACCAAAATCGAGGGATTTTTTCTTAATTTCGAGGGAAAAATCCCTCGGAAATACTGAGTTTTTTTTTGTAGTGATATATATAATTACGTAAAATTTTATTTATTAATAAAACTATGTTGTATGATAGATGTCTGGCAAAGGTGCTCATCATCGGATTTCTCTCGGCTCATCGTCCTCGGTACACCATGAGGATGATGCCACCGACATGGACCTCGATGATACTGTTCCACCTACCCCGTCTGATAAGGCAGGGATGAGCACGCCTGGTACAGAGGTCAGGACTTCGTGGATCGAGGTATATGTGCTCGAAAATAGGTAAGTAACATATCAATTTTGTTATGTTTTCAATATATAATTTAATTATTTGACATATATTAAAATAAACTTATTAATTTTTAGGTTACGAAGTCTGTCGAAGGACTTGCCGACCTATCTCAGGACTATACACGAGGCTCATATCCACCCAGTAGGGTGGAAATACGAGCACATCCCGGATAGTCATCGTCAAACGTGGTGACCTCGTTTTAGGGTAATTTTGAAGTATTTTTTTTATTTATGTTAAGTAAATTGCTTAATTATTTTGTCTAATTGTATTTCTTTTGTAGGGATTGGTGTGGTGGGATACTCGTATGTACGACGAAAATGCCATCAGGACAGCATTCTATATATTGATGCATGAGTCTTATAAGAGTCGTATATACGAGTGGATGAAGGCATATCGAATGAATGGGACGATAGCTATTGTAGGGGAAACGACTTGAAACAGGTGGTTGTTGGAGTTTCAGCGGCCTGGGGAGGTGGAGAAATTTGAGAAGGCCAGGCGGAACAGGATGAGCGAGCCCGGCGGCCCTTCGACTGGTATAGCGAAGTATCGAGGCGGGTCTATGCCGGCTAATCGACAGGCGGCCGAGATTTTAAGTCGATGATAATATTTTAAGTAATTAATTATATTATTGAACATGTATGATTTTATGTTTTAATTAATTTATTATATTAAATATTGTAAATGTATCTTTAAATACAGGCTACACAGACGGGTACGCAACCCAGCAACTACGAGCTTCTGCTGAGGTATCATCGAAATCCCGACAACACATTTACGGATCCCAAAGCCCAGAGGATAGCTGTAAGTTTTATATGTTATATATATATGATTTATTATAAAATCTGATAAAAGTTGTTTAGTAATAATAGCTGAAAATTTTGATATCAGGAGGACTATGAGAGGGTTTTGGAGGAGAGGCGTGCTGCGTCGTCTGATGATAGCAGCCCTCAGGTAGACTCGAATGAGGTCTACCTATAGGTTGTCGGAAATAGGAAGGGTCGACGCTATGGCCTTGGATGCTTTGGGAAGACTCAGTAGGGCTGCAGTACTTCTTCCACCTCCACCGCCGATGTTCGTCAGCCCTAGACGCAGGTGCAGTCCCAGCAGGAGCAGCTTGAGCAGTTTCAGCGGATTCGCGAGGAGCAGGCGCTGGAGATTCAGCGGATCCGTGAGGAGCAGGAGCGTTCCCAGTTGAGGCTCTAACAGCAGATTGAAGAAGCTGTTGCTCAGGCCATTGCTCGTCGGCCTCCACGTGATCCGGATGGTGGGCAAATTTAGATATGGATGGATAGTTCAGGATTTTTTTATACATTCGACAGATGAATTGATTTTTAGTTATTGAATGATTTGTTTTGATTTTTTTTATTAGTGGATAGTTTATTTTGGATTATCTAAGATTTTATCTGTTTATTATTTTTAATTTAATTATTAATTAATATATCAGAATTACAGCAAATTGTTGTCAGGAAACCAGTGTAATGTTGAATGCAAAAACTGCCACGAATGCTGACGACGAACCCGCCTCCTGGCGGGTACTTCCGCCAGTAATACTGACGGCCACCCGCCAAGATTCCCTGGCGGGTCCAACCACCAGGAATGCTGACGGCCAACCCGCCAGTAAAGCATCAGATATTCCTGGTGGGGCAAACCCGACAGGAATACTGGCGGGATTTAGCCGTCAAGAAATCCCGCCGGCATTACTGACAGGTATATTTTCCCGTCAGGATACTAGAATCCTGACCACAAAAATACTGGCGGCCATTATCCGTCAGTATTTCATATACTGATGGAATCCTAACGGATTTGTCTGTCAAAACTGCCGGATTTTTTTGTAGTGACTCATCTCTACTCTAGTAGTTTAATTATTACGTTACTTTGCAAATTATTTTTTGCAACTTGTACTATAGGTATTTTTGCGCTTTGTAATCTAATGTTTTCGTTGTTGTTGATTGTATCTCGTATTATATGAGATTTATTAAATGCAATCTCCGGCTCATTTTCCGTTCAAAGAGTCAGCAGTTTCGAGCACGTGTAACGCATGCGCCATTTTGGTGACTTTTTGACGGAATATTAGATAGAAGTTGCAAGTAACAAATAATGTATAGTACGGGTTATTATTTGCAACAAAAGAATACTTTAGGTTGTAAAATGTAAAATCCGTATAGTGCAGTTTGCATATAATTATTTTTCCAAATTAAGACAATAAATTGATGGTATTCTTATTTTTATTTTAAAATAATAATTATAATTTTTAGTTTTCTATTTTAGTCTTTGATGATAATATTTTATATTATTCATATTTGAGAAATATCACATCAATATGTTTAATAAAAAAAACATATAAATTATATTATAAAATCTATAAAATTAGTTAAACTTTACTAAAATAAATTCTAATTAATCATTTAAAATCTAAACTATCAAATAAACAAAAAAAATTAATAAATTAATATTTTAAAATAATATTAAAAAATATAAAATAGATAAATAATTTATAATTAAATTATGAATACTTAGTTAATAAATCTGGACATTCAAATAATGAGTCTGTCTAGTTGACATCTATTTTCACTTCTTCTAATTGAAATCAATAATTATTGTAATCAAAGTAAATTGGAAAATTTGGGATAAACATGAGAAATATAAGATAGATCATAGATGAGATAGTTGCTGCGTGATGAATTTTAATTACTTAATATATTTAATAGATAATTTTTTATAATGTTTGTTGGATATAGTTTAGTTTGTTTAGGTAACTTAAAGCTTTATTAGTTAATTATATCATTTTTATTGTACTGCCGTAATTTTCTTTTTCAGTTTTTTGCTATAAAATATTTTTTAGCTACATTAACTGGATTTTGTTTTTATTTTGGTTCAACTATTACTAAAAAAATACAAAAAAAAAAAAAAAAAGGAAGTAAACGAGATTGATTTATATATTAAAATATATTTTATTTTTCTTTCAAATGATATTATAATATTCACTTATGATTAGAGACTAAATATAAAAAATTAATAGAGCGCATTTCAAAAAATATCAGTCTGTTTATTACACATGGCTTTCACATCCATTTTAAATGACTTTCGTATAAATAATAGACCAGCTATCGGAGATACTTTTACCCTACTGGCTCCACACCCCTCAATGGTAGGTCACTCATAGCATTATATACATATTTTATTAAATGGTTAGGGGTAATAGGGGTGAAGTTGGACCTTTGATAAAGTATTAAAGTAATTAGGATTAATTTAACCACCGAATTAAGGTCCCATATACCTAATACCAGACGAAACTACCTTTTTCTTACTCTACGTTGAAACTGAACGCTATATAAAGAGCATGAACTTAACGGTGTGGAGGTGTGAACTCATTCATCAGCACATTTGATTTAGGGAAAACGAATACTTAATCATGAGAGGTTTTAATCTTTTATTCGGTTTTAGTCTTTTGCTTCTCATCTCATTTTCCGGAGAGGCTAATATTAATGCAGCTACTGAATCAGTGAGTGATAAGGTTTATATTGTGTACATGGGAAAAACAAGTTCGCCAGATGGTGCTCCCAGAAATGATCATGCCCAACTTATGAGCGAGCTCATGGAAAGGTTTAATTAATTAATTAATCGTAGATAATTTGCTAATTTTATTTTGTTTTAGTAATAAAGTTTCTATAAAACAACCTAATAATTATACAACAACTATTTCCTTTTTTGGGTTACTAAATAAAATGAAATCCTTAAAATTCTATATAGTACATACATTTTGGTTAATATTTACAATATGTATAAATTAACCTATATATATATATATATATATATATATATATATATGTATATGTATATTTTATATTTACCAATTTCAGGAAGAAAGATTATGTTGTACAAACCTACAACATGAGTTTCTTAGGGTTTGCTGCTCGTTTTACCGAGGAAGAAGCGGAATCAATATCACGACGACCTGGAGTCTTGTCTATTTATCCTGACCGAGTTTTTCAACTCCACACTACTCGTTCTTGGGAGTTCTTGAGGTACCAAAATGTTGTTGCTGGTTTTTCCGCTACTTCAACCAGCTCTCATTCTGAAGTCTCTGCTTGGTCAACTGGAGGTGACACTATCATTGGCATCATAGACACAGGTGATCAATTTTATTTTTATTTTTAATTTTCTTTTCTATCTTTTTAAGAGTTTGAAACATATTATCAGGAATTTGGCCGGAACATGAGAGTTTCAATGATAAGAATATGGGTGGAATCCCACCACGCTGGAAAGGGAAATGCGACTTTGGCGAAAATTCCACTTATCCGTTGTGCAACAAGTAATGCGTACTTAATTTGCAAGCATGTATACAACACTCTTATCAGACCGGATTGCCGGATAAATTGGGAGGATCATCCATTAGCCAAAATCTCATAATAATATACCATAATACAAAAATTAATATATTACAATACTGTTAATATATCATAATATAAAAATAAATATATCATAATATTGAGTCAGAGATTTACGAAAAGTCAATACTTCTAAATTAAAAAAAATAAACCAAATAAACTATAATACAAAAACTAATATATAATAGTACCAGATAGATGGTTTGACGAGTTATGACACAACAATCAGGTGTGACACAAGTGTTTGTAATACATATATCCAGGGGCGGATGGATTGTTAGTTTGGGGAGACCGCGTATTAAAAGACAAAAATAATTTGGTGAAATGGCGAGAATTGACTCGTGTTATATTATGGAAATTTTTTTTTTTAATCTTTTTGGTGTTACGATAGATTAGAGAGAATATGAAATAAAAAATAAGGAGGCAAAGAAAATAGGAGCTAAGAGAGGGTGAAAGAAAATAAGAAAGATATATTTTTACTTTTAAGTTGGTACCATTCATTTGTGAGAATAGGAAAGAAAAAAAAAATGTGAGGAAAAAAGAGAAAAATGGGGAATGCTTTTTTAGTTTTATATTATTATTTTTTAAGGTAAATAACGAGAAAGAGAAAAAAAAGAGAGAGAGAGAGTGGTGATATTTTAATTCTATATTTTTTCTTTTAAATTTAATTAATGAGAAAGAGGAAAATAAAAAAAAGGGAAAGTAAGGATAAAAAATATATGAATTAGTGGATAAAAAGAAAGAAAAAAGAAGAACACTAATGAGAAAGAGGAAAATAAAAAGAAAGATAAAAAAAGGAGATAAAGAGAAAGTAAAAAGAAGAAAACTAATAAGAAACAAATGATAAAGAGAATTATAAAAAGAAAAATAAAAAAATATAGAAAAACAAGAGATAAGCGTTGAACCATGGGAGAATTTTAGTTTAGGTCCACTATGTTGGCCACATTTTAGAAAAGGTACGTGATGTTGGCCATCATCAAACAACGTCTGATAAATTGGCCAATTCATCAAGAAGTCTAAAAAAAGCCCGATCGAGTTCTTTTTGCTGACGTGACCTGTTTCAATACTTTCTTATCATTTTTATTTAATTTTAAGTATTAAATTGAAAATAAAAAATTGGGGAAATTCTCATTTTCTATTATATTGACCATATTACAGAAAAGGAACATTAAATTGACCATTATCAAAATATATCTGCTAAGTTAACTAATTTATCAAGAAAGGTCCAAAAAAATTGATCAGATTTTTTTTTCTTCTAACGTGGTATTAATCTATATTTTCTTATCAATTTTCTATAATTATTAAATTAAAGAGAAAAATATGTTTTGCTCTCACTTTTCTTTTTCTATTTTTTTTTCTCTTTCCGTTAATCTAATTAACAAAATTATAATCAATAAGAATTAATATAAATTATTTATAAATATAAAAATATAATATAAATATAAAAAAAAATATATAGAAATCTCAAGATTCATTTATAATAGATTTTCTCATATATATCTTTATATATGTTTTATTATTTTTTAAGATTCATTTTATATTCATATATTTATCTACGAGATTATTAATTTTGTATTAATTAAAATTTTAATTATATAAAAATTATATAAATTATTATATTAATTTTATAATTTTTGAAGATTTATTTTATATTTATATATTTATCACTAATTTATTTTTTATTTCTTATTAATTAAGATTTTGTTAATTTGATTAAAATAAAAAAGAAAATGAAGGTAAAACAGGTTTTTGTCATCAATTTAATATTTAAATAAAATAAAAATGATAAAACAATATAGAACAATGCCACGTCAAAAAATAATCCGATCAAAGTTTTTTTGGACTTTTTTTAATGAATTGGTTAACTTAGAAAATATGATTTGATGATTGCCAATTTAACATACGTTTTTTGCAATGTGGCCAATATAATGGACCAAAATGGAAAATTTGTTAATTTTTTATTTTCAATTTAATATTTAAAATTTAAGAAAAATGATAAGAAAGTATTAAATCACGCCACGTCGGCAAAAAAGCCCGATCAGGCTTTTTCTGGACCTTTTTTGATAAATTGAACAACTTAGCAGACGTAGTTTGATGATGACCAATATCACGTACTTTTTCTGGATTATGGCCAATATAGTGGACCAAAAATGAAATTTTCCCATTGAACCATGAACCATTTGAAAAGAGAATAAGCACACCAAACATTAGATCAAATTACAAACTTGTAAATTTTGGAATGTATATATAACTACAAATAACAAAAGAATCATAAATAGTATTATGGTTTTTGAATTTTTTTGGGGGGCCGTGGCCCCATCAAGTATATATATAAATTCGCTCCTGCACATGTCACTACAAAAAAAGAGGTAAATGCTGACGGTCAACAAGTCGTCAGCATATGTTGACGGATTGCTAACGAGTACTTATGCTGATGGGTTTGCTGACGGCTAACTGACAGCCAATTTTGCTAACGGCATAAACCCGTTCGCAGTACTATACACACACACACACACACACACACACACACACACACACACATATATATATATGTGTGTGTGTGTGTGTGTGTGTGTGTGTGTGTGATAACTCACTCTAGACGACGTCAATAATATATATAATAATATTTTTTTATGATATATATACAATACCAATTAATATAAGTTTATTCTGATATTTTATTTATTATTATCTAAATATATTATCATCTTAAATTTATATATATAACATTAATTTCAATAAATATTATTTAATTGTAAATTTAAAATAATATTATATATTTATAATATAACTAATTATTTATAATTTATAAATATAATTATATTAAATGTTTATATATATAATATAATATATATAATTTTGTAAGGGATTTATAATAAATATAAAAATATAATATTTACAATAATATCTTTTTAATTAAAAATAAGAAATTTTGTAATTTTCTTCTATTTATATATAATAATATTATCTATATATAATATCATTATTTATATATATAATATATAAATAACAATACCAATCGATATAAGTTTATTCTAATATTTATTATTGTCTAAATATATTATTATTTTAACTTTATATATAACATAACTTTCAATAAATATTATTTAATTGTAATAAAATTTAAAATAATATTATATATTTACAATATAAATAATTATAAATATAATTTATAATTTAATTTTATATCTAATATATACTAAAATTATATGAATTTTCACATGTAATTGACAGTAACACCACTCTCTATTCACAAGTGGGCGTACTGGGCTAGACTTGTCGAAATAAAATATTATTATTTTTACCGGGTATGTTACAAAAAATTAAACCCTAATTAATAAACTAACAATTTGCAATTAATTAATATAAAGGAAATTTATTGGAGCAAGGTATTACGATCATCCTGAGGCGCCAGGTTCAATCATCACAGCCAGGGACTTCAATGGACATGGCACACATGTAGCTTCGACTGCAGCTGGGAGGCCGATTAAGGGGGCATCGTATTATGGCCTAGCTCGAGGGACCGCGAGAGGGGGCTCTCCATTTACGAGAATCGCAGTTTATTGTGTTTGTGGGGTCAGCGGCGAATGCCCAGGGTCAAGTATTCTCAAAGCATTTGACGATGCGATTGCTGATGGGGTCGATGTGTTATCCCTATCCTTAGGTGGTAAATACCGGAATCTCCTCAACGACCCTGTCGCCATCGGAGGGTTTCATGCGGTGGAGAAGGGGATCACCGTGGTTACTGTTGCCGGAAATTCTGGCCCTTTACCTGGAACAGTTCTTAATGTTGCCCCTTGGCTTGTAACCGTTGGTGCAACCACTATTGATCGTGATTTTGAGGTCGATGTTGTATTGGGCGACGGCGAGGTGATTAAGGTAGGTACACATAACTAAATGAATTAACTAATTATCATTTTTTTAATTGATTTTTTCATTTGGGATATATAATATAATTAATCGTAGGGTGGAGGCATAACCTTATTTGGTATGAATAAATCTGAAGTTTACCCTTTAGTAGACGGACGCTCAGCCAGATCCAACCAAATTGATAATAATGCAAGGTTAATACTTAAGTTTTATCTTTAATTAATTATCATGTGACGACTGATTAATGGGCTCATGTGATGAATTGACACATGTATTGTCAGCAACCGCGGCATTGAGGTAAATGGAACAATTGTAATATGTGATAATGAACATCAATGTTATGCATTTATTGGCCGCGATGGCGCGATGGGGGGGATATTGATAGACGATGAGTCAAGGGCCTTCAGGCAAGTACCACACGATTTCGGATTATATGCTATTGCTGCTGTCTCGGAGAAGGATGGAGCTCGAATACTATCTTATATCGATTCCACAAGGTAAATACATTCATTATTATTTAGCTCAATCAACAAAAAGAAAAGCCATAACCACTTATTATTATTATTATTATTATTATTATTAAAGGAAAGGTGTACAATTAATGTAACATTGATCAATAATCTTATAATGAAACCTATATTCTCATATTTAAAGTGATTCCAAAAAAATAAATAAATAAATTATATATCAACATTCACATTGCAAAATGAAACGACCGGTACATAACTAATTGAATCATTTGACAATGAAAGCAATCCTTTGGCGACAATCTTACCGACTAGAGTGATACCATACAATTACACGCCAGCTCCCGTTGTTGCACGCTTTTCGTCGAGAGGACCTACACCTTGCATTAAAAACCTTCTCAAGGTAAATAGAATTCTTGATTGTCTCGATTGATACTGTTGTTCTGTAATTAAAAAAAAAAAAAGGCTTATAAGTGGTTGTTCGACCCTCATACTATAGAAGGAAAGATTTCAAAAAAAAAGAAAAATGGTTTTGTAGCCTGATATTGCAGCACCGGGAGTAGGCATCCTTGGAGCATGGCGTATAAATGACACAGACTTGGGATTCCCCGGTAAGGAACCACCCGTCTTCAACATAATCTCGGGCACATCTATGGCTTGCCCACACGTTTCTGGTCTAGCTGCAACGGTCAAGTCTTGGCATCCCACATGGAGCCCCTCCGCAATCAGGTCTGCCATAATGACAACAGGTCGGATATTTCATTTATTTATAGTCTATAATAATTAATGTGGCCAAATAACACTTGTTACAATTCTATCCTATATATAACATGTTCAAATTTTTTTACATATACCATTTTCAGCAATCCAACGAAACAATGTACATGCTCCAATTACAATAATGAATGGATCAAGAGCCACCCCTTACGACATCGGAGCAGGGGAAATAAGTCTATTTGGCCCATTGTCTCCAGGGCTCGTCTACGAGACACGAACCACTGATTACCTCCAATTTCTTTGCAACATGGGCTACAACACATCCTTGATTAAATCCGTTGCGTCGACTGCTCCTAGTAACTTTTCATGCCCTAGTAACTCGAGTCCTGATTTGATCCCCGATGTGAACTACCCTTCAATAGCTGTCTCTGGATTAAAGGCAAACAAAACAAGGACGGTGAAAAGAACAGTGACCAATGTCGGTGAAGCAAATTCGATCTACTACGCCACTGTGGAAACTCCTATTGGTATGCAGGTTCAAGTGGTGCCAAAATTACTGCGATTTACGAAGGCTGTTAAAAAACAGACCTTTCAAGTGACATTCTTCCTACTTACTACCACAACTTCTCAGGAACCCTTGTTTGGTTCGGTTACATGGTCCAATTGGAAGTACAAAGTTCGGAGCCCATTTGTCGTAACCAATATTGCATGATCAGGAGAAAAGCTGATCGAAAAATGCAGCTTCTAATTACTAGAAAAGCTTGTGACATGAAAATAAAATAGCGGGAGCTATGTATGAATAAAATACTAGAAAAGCTTGTGACATGAAAATAAAATAGCGGGAATAGCGGAGCTATGTATGAATAAAATACTAGAAAAGATTGTGACATGAAAATAAAATAGCGGGAACTATGTATGAATAAAATAATTAGTTTTAAGAAATTTAGACTTGCCATTCTTCTCCGAGATCCCTACATAAATATTTCACGTCAACCAGAGAGGAAAAAGAAAATGAAAAAAAAAAAACCCTCTTTTCCACTCTATATATGGCAATCTCATAAAATAATCCTTTAAA
>BMAC01001357.1:53169-75106 GCA_014905375.1 Phtheirospermum japonicum
ATATCGGTATATGAGTTTTATTACGAAAATGCCACCAGGTATATCAATTATACCAGAACGCCTTTTTTAAAGACGTTGTGGTATATCGAATATACCACATCGCCCTTTTATAACGACGTTCTAGATATAGGATTTACCAGATCGTCTTTTCAACGACGATCTGGTATATCGATATACCAGATCGCCTTTTTTAAAGACGATCTGGTATATTGATATACCAGAACTCCTTTAAAAAAGGCGATCTGATATCTTATTTTCTTCTAAAAATTCCCAAAATCGTACCCCTCGTTTCATTTCCCTTCACCAAACCTAACAGCCCCACTCCTTTCCCCACCACCCACTACCGGCGTCGGAGAGCTCTTCTCCACCGTCCAATAATGTCGGCAGCTCCTCCTGCTTCTCTCTCTCACTATCTTTTCTCCTCGTCTAGTTCCACTACTTCCCCCATCCACCCCCTCCGCCTCACAACCCGACAGGAAGCCCGCCCGCGCGACGTAATACGCCGCCGCGGATCCCGCTGACGCCGTCGGCGGTGCCTGAGGCTACGACGACCTGCTGAAGAATGGGTATGGCAAGAAGAATGGGTATGGCAAGGCCACCAAACCATCCTCTTCGAGAAGGGCCAGATCTGCTGCGCCTGCTTCGAGCTCTTTTCTTGATGCCAGATCTGTTCGATCCACCCGCCCGGTAATCCAATTAGTTCTCAAGTTTCCATTTTGCTCGCAACTTGGGAGTGGCGATATGTTGGCGGATCTGCGATTTTGTCTTACGACGGAAGTGGAGGAGGGTCTGATTTGGGGCTGACGTCTGGGTCGGTGTGCTTTAACGGTAGGTGGCAGGCTCGGGTTGAAGATGGCGGGTTTTGGAGATGGGGGAGGCTACAATTTAAGTTTTTTATTTTTATTTCTTTTTTCGTTTCTTTTTCTCCAGTTTCGCGTTTTGTCTTTGTCTCTTGGTGTTTTTCCTTTGAGTTTTTTTTCGTTTTACTTCTTGTGTTGTAATCACCGGGTGAGGGGGTTTTCTCATAATGGTTACCGGAGTTTGAGTTTCGCTCGTTCCCTATTTGTTGTTTCGTTTTTTTTCTACGTTTTCTTTTTTCCTTGTGGTTTGCTTTTGTGGCTACTCATTTTTCTGTGTTGGTTCGGTGGCCAGGGTGAGGGTCGGGTCTAATCAAAGGGTGATCCAATTGGCTGGTTCGGTGGGCGTGGCCGTTGAGGAGTGACCTCGATGATTGGGGAACTGTCGGGTTGGCTGCTTGAGCCCAGCTCATTTTTTTTTGTTTCTTAATTTCCTGGTTGTAGGTGTTGTTGGTTAAGGGGAACTGTCGGGTTAGCTGCAACTCGCCGAACGCGCACTTCGTCCTCACGATCGAGGCGTTCGAGAAGATTGCGATCTGGAAGGATCAGATGCAGGAAGGAGGGCGGATTCTGATTCACGATCCGCGGCGCCGGGATATTCCTATCGGTGCTGATTAGTAACGTCGCCGGTGCAGGGGACGTGGCGGCGTTGAAAATCAAGGGGTCGCAGACGGGGTGGCTGCCGATGGGGAGGAATTGGGGGCAAAGAAGAAGATAGTTTTTGTTAAAACTGTGTGTCTTAAACCAGGTATTAATGATAGGTGGTTTGGTGTTGTTGTTGATCCTGTTAGGTTCATAGGTTCAAAGGGGGCTTGTTGGAATTAATATCCTTTAAACTATGCCTAGCAATTTCGTGTGGAAGTTGAATTCTGTTTGTCTGGTTGTGATGTTATTATGTGGACCATCTTTGTGTATGCTAGCACTGATTYTTTTGAAAGGTAGTCAGTGGGCTTATCTGAAATTAGCCCAATTAGTTTATTATGCTGCCCCACTTTTAAATCTATTGATCTATGCACTTCACTTTGTACGTAGTTCTGTGTTATATATTTTTTCTCCCTAAACATGTTTCTACTTGCATTCTGATATGATTCTATTTTAGCAGGTTTTGAGGTGTTTTTCGGAAGGCTGCTTGAATAGGTACTTCTGTTTGACTTGCTTACATCTTGACTTTTAAGAAAATATTTTATAACTAAAAAGCATGTATGAATTTTGCTAACATATCTGCTGAAATAAGTCAGATGATATGGGAAGTCGGGAACGAACCTGGTGTCAAAGTCTTATAAGCTGATTGATATTTATATAACCCTCTTAATCACATAACTTAGCCTCTTTCTATCGAAATATTTTTCAAAATGAGAAAATGTCACATGTACACGAGATGCTCAGCCTTTTATATAAATCGATCATTTTTTAACTAGTAATAAAAAGAGATTATCAGGTATTAAAGTACTGTTTTTCCAATTATTTATGTAATGACATTATATACTTGGAGTGAACAATATCCACTTTGACCAGACCACCTTTCATATGACCTATATATATATGAACAATATAACCTTCCACCTTTCATGTCAAAAAAACAAGCACAATAATTATTTTTTTTCCTTTCATTCATGAAACCTACAACAACCCTTCTCAACTAAAATTAAACAGCTTAATTCAAGCAAATAAAAAATAAAAAATAGATGTAAATGATGCTCATAAAGCTAGTAGTAGCTTAAGATCAAACAGCAAACGTGGCGAAAGCTTTAGGGCTAACAGCTCAAACCTATGGAGAAATACAGGCATTGAAGTATTTTCAAGGTCGGCGCGCGAAGAAGACGATGAAGAGGCCTTAAAATGGGCAGCCCTCGAAAAGTTGCCAACTTTCGACCGTCTTCGGAAAGGGTTGTTGTTCGGATCAAGAGGCGCGAACGAAATCGACGTTCAAGATCTCGGGTTTCAGGATAAGAGGAGCTTGGTTGAGAGATTGGTTAATACAGTTGAAGATGATAATGAGAAGTTCTTGCAAAAGCTAAAGAATAGAATAGATAGGTATACATATACATATATAGAGAGTTTTATTTTGGTTTATTTAATATTTTTTTTAAAATTTAAAGATATATTAATGAGCGTACGTGTTGTTAAATTGACAGAGTTGGAATTGATATTCCAACAATTGAAGTGAGGTTTGAGCATCTGAATGTTGAAGCAGAAGCTCATAGTGCAAGTAGGGCTTTGCCTACTTTTGTCAACTTCAATATCAACATGGTCGAGGTAATATTAAACTAGTATGTTTTTTTATTTTTTGTAATATGGAACTTCTTCGGTTTTCTTGTAATTATCGAAACTCTAGGGGTAGCATAGTAAACTACCCAATAAGTAATATAATTATTTTGCAGGATATCTTGAACACACTCCATATACTCCCGAGTAGAAAGAAGCCTTTTACAATCCTCAAGGACGTGAGCGGAATAATAAAACCAGGCAGGATGGTTTTGCTTTTAGGTCCTCCAAGTTCCGGAAAATCAACACTTTTGCTCGCCTTGGCCGGAAAACTTGATCCGTCTCTCAAAGTAAATAAAAACCATTTTATTGAATCATGACGAATTTATTATAGAATAATTAACATAAATATATATATAATATATATATATATATATATATATATATATATATATATATATATATATATATATATTGTAGACATCTGGGAGGGTGACATACAATGGACATGGAATGGATGAGTTTGTACCCCAGAAAACGGCAGCATATATCAGTCAGTATGATTTGCACATCGGAGAGATGACCGTTCGATGCCAGGGTGTCGGCTCACGATACGGTACGATTCCTGCAATTACTAATTTTATTCAAATAAAATAATACTAGTCATAACAATTGGGTCTTTAATTAATTCAAAAGCTACAGGACCACAATGAATTATGGATATGTGACACTTAATATACGTACAGTGCACTTGGTGTGAATTTATCATGCAAACGTCTCATTTCTTATATCACATGAGTTATCTAATAATATCACATGACAAATATCATCTTGATTAAGTGGGTCCTCTGTATGCCACTCTTTGTTATCAAGCAAATACCGATAAAGATACAACACGAAAAACTAAAATTTACTTATTATTTTAGTTCGGGTATATGAAACACAACAATTTTTTTCGTGCACCAGCTATATTATTTTCTCTCACAGCATTACTAGTTTTAACTTTTTACTGATTGTCCAATCCAACTCTATTCTTTTTCCAGTCTCACTGGATTGGTAAGGAGTACTTGAAGCACGGTGCAGATGGAAATGACATTCACAAGACAAATGTACCTCATATAAGGCTCGAGTTTCGTGAAATGGTATTTGCTTAAAATTTAGTTCGTACCACTAACTTATTTTTTCCTGAAAAAGAGCCAGGACTTGAAAGATTCACAAACCGTTTAAACTTTATTTGCTGCTGTAGATATGGAAAGAGGAAATGCAACAGGTTTATCTGGGCAAGGCGAACTTTCCCAATTTTATTGATCCTTGATGTGTTCGTCTAATCTGCACTCCATTGATCACTGGACCTCTGAGGTGATTATGTACTTGCACGTTAGTTTTAATTATTTTTGACTCAGCAAATCACTCATTTTATTCAAACGATGACATTGATAATGTACGTAGACGTTGGGCGGAGTGTTATTAGAGGTTATTGCTTGATCACAAACAAACTATTTGTGGATAAGTTGAATGGTAGTAAATTAGGTACTTGTCTTTTTGGTGAACGTGTATTTGACGAATTGTGTATTATTGGTGATTTCTACTTTAACATTTGGTGATCGTGTATTTGGTGACTTATGTTGTTCGTATTGATATATTTTGGTGTGTATGTATTATTGTGATTAATGGATAATTTTTGAATTATATGAATGATTGGTGTTTTGTGAAAAAATTTCAATTGAAGGATGAATAGATCTGGAAAAAAAAACAAAAAAAAAAACTGGGAATTCAAAAACTGTCAAATCTAGAACGACTTTCCCAAAGACGTTTTGGAAAATGTATTTTCTAGAGCGACTTTTTGAAAAAAAACGTTGTGGAAAATGCACATTCAAGAACGGTTACAAAAAAAGACGTTTTAGAAAATATATATTCCAAAACGTCTCTTTCGGAAAGGCGTTCTGGAAAATGTATATTCTAGATCGCTTTCCAAATTGACGTTTTGGAAAATGTATATTTTAGAACGTCTTTTTCTTAATGGTGTTCTGGAAAATATATATTTTAGAACGTCATTTTCAAAATGACGTTATAGAATATACATTTTTCAGAACGCCGTTAAGGAAAAGACGTTTTAGAATATACATTTTCTAGAACGTCCTATTTGAAATGACGTTCTAGAATATACATTTTCCAGATCGTCATATTGGGAAAGACGTTGTGGAATATACATTTTCTATAACGTCTTTTTCGTAACCGATCTGAAATGTTATTTTATAGAACATATTAACCGGGGAAAGTTATTTTCTAGAACAGGTAAATTGTTATTCTATAACGTCTCAAATAACCGTTCTAGAATATCTGATATTCTAGAACGCCTCAGAAAGCTGATCTGGAAAATCTGATATTCTAGAACAGCTCTAGTCAGAACGCCTGTATAGGGCGATTTAGAATATCTTAAACAGGGCGTTCTAAAAAACTGTTTCTGCACTAGTGGTAAGAGCTCCTTGAAACGCTCTCATGTATCGTACAAAGTCTTATTACAACTTGAGTAAATGAAAACATCTCATTTCTCAGTCTCTCGGTGTTGGCGGGTGGAAGATATTTGTTCAAAAGTTTTTCCGCCATCATCTTCCAAGTTATGATGGTCCCTCTTGGTAGCGTGTCCAACCACTGTTTGGCTCGACCTGTCAAGGAAAAGGGAAAAAGTCGTAGATGAATAGCATCATCGGTGGATCCGTTGATCTTGAAAGTATCACAAATCTCGAGAAAGTTTGCAATATGGCTATTAGGATCTTCGTCTTGTAGTCCCTCGAACTGAACTATCTGTTGCATCATTTGTATGATGTTCGACCGAATCTCAAAATTATTGACATTAATGCTCGGTCTCACGATACTCGACTCCGTCCCATCAAGTGATGGTTTGGCATAATCGGACATGGTGAGTTCTTGTGTATCCATGGCTTAACAAGGTCACTTTGTATTTCTCATCCACCTTAATGTCCTTTATACGTGTAGCGAGGTTCTCTAGTGCGCTCTTTTGAGCACGAGTAAGTATGCACTAACAGAATAGCACCTAAAACAAGAGAAGGACAACCATGAAAAGCAAACGAGTAGAAGTTGAATAAGAAGAAGAAAACTTGATCAAAGTAATAAAAATAAAGCTTTTCTAATATCACAGTCCCCGGCAATGGCGTCAAAAACTTGATGACTAAAAAGCTACTCTATAAGAGTCTTGACAAGTGCACCGGTAGGGATGATAATTCTGCCCCGACCCGTGACGTTTAGGGTGCCCCGCCCTGTGACCCTATCGGGGCGGGGCGGGGCGGGGTATCGCCTCCGCCCCGCGGGTACCCGTCCCGGCCCGACCCGCTATATATTTTTTTATTTTTAAATATATTTATATATGTTTTAAATTTTTTTTGTGTGTGAATTATTAAGATTTTGTACTTTTAGTATTGTTTTTAATTAATTTTTCATATTATATTTAATTTTTATAATAATATATATGTTATTATATATTAAATTAATTTTAAATTTAATAAAAACAATAAAAATTAAATACAACGGGTCGACCCGCCCCGCCCAGTGACCTGTGACGGGATGACCCGACCTGGCCCGTGGAGTTGACGGGGCGGGTCCGGGTCCTCTAGTACCCAACCCGACCCGACCCATTGCCATGCCTATGCACCGGTCGTTTATAGTGTATAATTCTAGAGTAACGGATATCGTTCCTATGAGGATTGTAATTATTAGTACTAACCATCTTTTTATTATTTAATCTACAGAATAAAAGATTATTTTAATAATATATTAAACTAAAAATTTAAAAATAAACTAAACAAGTGATTAAATAAGACAAAAGGCTAGAAGTTATTTTTGAAAAATGAATATGTGAGAAGAATGTGTTTCAATGTAGAATCCCACTAAATTCACCTTGTGATTGTATTCCAAATAAATCATCATAATCCTTTAAGTACTACTAAACCCGCATAATATTTCACGTTTTCAAGTACCATAGAAGTTCTCTATTTTAATTAAAACCTCGAGTTTCGAGTGAATTAATTCTAACCTCGAGTTGATTAATCAGAATCTCTTCCTAATTAAAACCCCCCATGATAGCAATGCGAGCAATTGAATTCCATATTAGGTTTTACCATAATCTGGAGGATTTATGTTGTCCTATATCTAGAATTGCATGCAACTTCGTCTACTTGTGCGTGTTCTTACTCTACTTCGCTTCGTTTGATTAAAAGTAAAGAACAAATCAAAATCAATAAACTGTAATTATCGAGTTGAGAAAATTGATGAAAATCACAAGCATATTGAATGAAAAGTGTAAAATAATATAAATCAAGCAATACCCAATCAGAAGTTCAATTTTGGGTTAATCTCAATCCAAACACATATGAAGTTTAGTTCATGCTAGAATTTAGATCAAAAGAAGTGTAAAAAGATAAACCTAAGAAAAGAAAAATCATGTTCACAAGTTTTAGTTTTCAAATCAAAGATAAAATTACTTCCCTATCGAGTCTTCGAAGTTTGTGTGAGGTTTTTTTCAAGAACTCCTTTAATCTCTTCTCGTACATTTTTTGATTGTTGTTGTAATGTTCTAACCTCTAAAAATTGTGTTAAAAAACATCATAGGGCTCTTATTTATAGTTCCCAAGGTATATTTCCTAGCCCTTCGAAAAATAGAGAAAACGGAGCCCAAAACCATAAAATCGCACTATTCGGTCAGAAACATGGCCAACATGACGAAAACACGGCCAGAATTGCAAAAACACAACTGGCTATGTTTTCCAAAAATGTCCTGCTGGACAAATATACGGCCAGACCATGTTTTTTCATGTTCTCTTCTTTAACCTTTCTCTACGGTGTGAAACATGGGCGTGTTTTAGAACACGCTCAAGACATATGTTTTCCTTGATTTATTGATATTTTAACTACGTTTGCGCCTTTTTACTTCCCGTTTTGTCCTCTTAACTCGTTCTCTTGTATACACAAATATCATTGCCCTCTAAATTCACCTAATTCGCTCATCTTCAACGCTCCTACACAAATACTATCCAAAAGTAAAAAGAATAAGAAATACCATAATAACCACCAAAAGAAACACAAATAATTTTACATTAAACATATAAAATCTATAAAAATATTTATGAAGTGATATTATCATTAACCGCAATACTATTTAAAAAAAAAGTGCTTTTATAGCTTCTAGTTGACCCTTAGACTCCTTATTTTGCTAATTACAAAGCACGAGTACATGCATAAATTTGACCATCTAGAGACTCTTAGAATTATCTATGACACGACTCTTAGATAAGAATTATCAGATATTAATTTCAACACATTTCTCACGTTCTGAGTCGTAGTTTTTGAATTAAATTTGTAAGACTCTCTTTAAAAAAATATATAAATTATATTTCACTGTCCAATTGAAGTCAAAAATATATAAGACACTCACTTAAAATTTATTTTAATATATATATATATATATATATATATATATATATATATATATATATAATTGATTAGAACTTATCCGTGTATACATATATAATTAAAATATAATTTTTATATTTGTTTAACTCACATTATAAGAAAATTCAGGTTTAATTTTTCTTTTTCTGTATATATAAATTTTTTAATTATTTTTTGTTTTTTCAGATTTATTAACTATTTTCATATTTTTTATAATTTTTTTTATTTATTCAAACTAATTTTGTATTTTTAATGTTTTAATTATTTTGCATACGTGAATTTGTTAATTATTTAATTATTACAATATATTTTAGGGAACTTTTAGGGTGTTTTCATGGTACCATTTCTCAATTAATGGAACCATCAAATTAAGTTTAGGCTTTTCATATTAAGAAACGAACGCATGGTACCGTGAAGGTACCGTAGTCATTTTCTATATTTTAATTCATAAATAATAGGTACAAATGTAGTACGTGCAATCGTACATTAATTAATATTTTTTTAACTCAATACACATTGTTAAGATGTTAAAAGAGAGTAGCTAGAAGTCAGGGTGGATCTACTTGGAATCAAGGGGTACAATTGTACCCCAAAATAAATAATTTATATATACTAGGTCATAATAATTTAAGAACTTGAGAATAGTGAATTGATTAATCACGTTCAAACCCCAAAGACATGTATACATTTTTTTGTTGATTTTTTTTTAATAAAATTATTTTTTTTTGTTGATTGTTTTTACGGATTTTTATTTTATTTTTTCTTTGCAAATAGACAAGTGTGTTACCATACATACATATATATATATATATATATATATATATATATATATAATTTGTTTTATAAATTTTTATTTTGTTGACTTTTTTTTTACCAATACAACATAAGCAAATTACAATTTTTTGGAGTTGAACCCTTTGTTTTGATAATCTATGTTATATGAGAATAATAACCTATTTGCTATAAAAAAAATTAGAAAAAAAAAAAGCCAAAAAAAAATGTATCATTTTTTATTTGTATATTTTATATATATATATATATATATCGTACTCCCAAATTCAAAATTCTGCATACACTACTGCGCTAGCAATAGGTATATACCACGTCCCTACAAAGTTTCAACCAAGTATCCAGATTAACTGAAGGTAGAGAAAGGATTATTAACGGACTAAAATGTAGAATTCGTCCATTAACTTTTTGAACTTGGCAAAAATGGTCCACTAAATACATAGGTGGTAAATTTAGTCTACCAATTAAATTTTTGTCGTACATTTAGTCCAATTTTGGGGATTTTGACCAAATGACAGTCGGTCAAAATTCAAGGAGTTGCAAATTTGATCCATCAATTAAATTTTTATCGCATATTTAGTCCAAATTTTTGTTGTAAATTTAGTCCACCAATTAAAATTAGACTAAAAGTACGATAAATATTTAATTGGTGGACTAAATTAACCATCCCTATATTTAGTGAACCGTTTTTACTAAGTCCAAAATATTAACGAACTAATTATATATTTTATCCGTTGTTAACGCATTCTTTGACCGTATAACCTCCCTGGAGCAAGAATTTGCCCAACCATTGGTCGGTGAGGAATTTATAGATGGTTCGATGGGTGCATAATGCAAGATATCATTCAATTTGACTTTTGGCTTGTAAAGTAGTATCCTTATTTTAGGGTGCGAAAATTGTAAGTGGATGTCATGATGTCATTCATGTATTCAAATTCAAGTGTTCAGATTATTTTTCAGTGTGCCTAGAGAAAAGTTCTATTTTTGAAAGCTTTAATTGTATCAGTATTTTACAAGCGTGTGACACAGATTTTATTCGTATAAATATGTAAATTGAATATTAGTTTTATTATTAATTTTAATCAATTAAATTAAGAATTATGTATTATTTGATATTTTTTTATTCACAAATATTTGTTATTATATTTGTAAAGTTGTCGTTTGCACTGACTTTCGATTGGTGACTCGTAAAATAATATGTATATTTGTAATTTTGCTTGCAACATTATAAATCATAATAAATTTGATGTTTATTTGATTCGATTATTATTAATTTCAATTTGTATTGTGTATGCTGTTAAAAATTAAAAATATGGTAATTAAGAAGTAAATTCACTAAAAAAAATAGTGGATTGTCAAGGGCAAATATGTCATTGGTAATATCGAGAGCTTTACCGAATGTAATATTTACCGAGGCAATACCGAGGGATTAAACCTTCGGTAACGACACCCTCGATAAAACCTTCGAGAATAGGCGTCAACGTTTACCGCCACTATTATCGAATGTAATGCCGAAGGATTTTCGAGGGAATATATATCGAGCGGAAAATTCCATCGGTAATACCGAAGGGAATATAAAACCCTCCAAAGTACATAAGAAAATCAAATGCTCTCGGTAATAATGAGGGCATTTGACGCCCTCGTCAAATAGCAAAGAAATAAAAATAAAAAAATATATATTACCGAGGGTAAGAAAATACCCTCGCCATTACTGAGGTGAGTCCTCTCCCATCGGTATTTTTGAAAATAAAAATATTAATAAAATCTAAATAAACCCTAAAATCCTCTCGGGTATTTAAAATGTAATTCACATGTTTTTAAATATATAATTATCATCAAACATATATATTTATTAATATGCTTCATGTAATATTTATAATATGATACGATCGATCTTTTCTTATACTATACAAATCGATCAAGTTATTCATTGCATACGTAATTAATGAGTTTTAATTTTTTTTTTCAATACTACGTGGTTAATTTCCTTGTTTTAAACCACAAAAAAAGACTAATTGATTGGTAATTACATTTTTTTTCAATTTTTTTAATTCTCAAGATACCGAGAGGAGAGATCCCCTCGATGAAATACCGAAGACAAAGAATTCTCTTCGGTGATACTATGGGGAACTCAGTGCCCTCGGTATACCGAGGGAAATTCAGTGCCCTGGGTATTTTACCGAGGGGAATCATCTCCCCTCGGTATTTTGAGAATTTAAAAAAAAAATTAACATTAAAATAAACTCTATAATGTCATTTTACACATTCAATATTGTAATTCACTTGATTCTAATATACAATATCTTCTAACATATTTTTATTGACATGTAACGTGTAATGTTAATAGTATGTATGATAAGGTCGATCTTTTGTTATACTATATAAATCGATTGAGCTATTCAATTTCGTACGTAATTAATGAAGTCTCATTTTTTTTAAAGATATATCATGTGGTGATTTTTTTATTTTAGAATCACAAAAAATACTAATTGATCGGTAATTACATATTTTTCAATTATTTTTTAATTTTCATAATATCATTATTAAGAGTCATATTGAATAGAAAAATAGTTTTCAATCAACTCTTCTGAATCATTCGCCCTCCCATACATCATACTTGAATGACTTTAATCATCTTGAATTATAAATAGAAGTCATTTTCTAGTATTAGCTTACATTTTCAAAAATGAAAGCTTATACACCGAAGTAACATTCATATATGAAACATGAAATGTTAGAATCAGAACACTAAGAAAAAATAAATCTCAATCATATTAAAATAATAAATAACATCAATATCAATCTATATTCAACAAAAATTAAAATGAATTGTTTTTAAACTCGTTCAAACTATTCTCATATTAAAGTAGTAGGGAGAAAAGAAAAACAACTAAAATACATTCAATGTCAAAACTAATAAAAATTATTTAAAATCCATAACAGTTATTTTCAATGATAATCACATAAAATTACCTACTCGTACTGTTAAACTTATTTTAAGGTTTTAACTGAAAGATTACATTTTTGTTAAATAATTTTCAAAATCCATAACATTTATTCTCAAGTATAATCAAATAAAATTACCTCCCCATAGTAGTAACATTATTTTGTGGTTTTAACTGAAAATTTCCTTTTTTGAGATCGTCGAGGTAAGTTCATGTGGGTGATCCTCTAACATTACTGATTGTAAAGGGACAATATCTGAATCGCCAAGGCCGTATCAAATGAACAATCAATAAGTTATTTAGAGAAATAAACAACATTATCAACTTTGTAAAAAATTAAATCATACCTATTTATTATTTGCCATCATATATATTGTAATTGTCAATTAAATAAATATTGTTAAAAGACCAATAGATTTTCTTATTAGAGAATATCTCATATTAATAGATTGACACACGTATAAGAAAAATGTATACACTAAATTTATATTTCATTGTGTTATATATATATATATATATATATATATATATAATATATATATATATATATATATATATATATATATATATATATATATATATATATATATATATATATTGTGTAGATAATTTTAAAAGATTTGAATTTTAATGGTTATTTATGGCAATATATAGTTTTTGATTACTTTTATTTTTCCATAAAATAGTTGAACATTGAAAAAATGGATTACTGTAAATATTTATTTACTTTTTTTTTATTGGGTAATTCAAAGTGCGGTTGACCAGAGATTGTGTAGGAAACCATTCAACTTTAATTCAATTATAAGTAATGAAGATTATTATCTTTTTAGTGGGATAATTATTTGTTTGAAATCACAATATATATATATATATATATATATATAATATTGAGTTCAAATGAGAACCCCGTCATTATATGTGAACCTAGGGACTAATCCTGGCCTTAGATCTAATATTGCACAGTGCAATTATATGTACAGGTTCATTATGCTTTTTACACAGTACTGTAGTGCTAAAATCAGTCCAGTTTTTTTTTAATTTAATTATATATATATATATATATATATATATATATATATATATATATATATATATATATATATATATATATATATTACGTTTTCAAACATGCAATATGTATCTTAAATTGTAGATCTTGAGAATGTGATTAATCTGATATATATTTCATTCAAAACGAATAAAATTTGAAAAAGTTATGGTTTGTTGAAAATTTGAGTTTCATTTCAAATTTTTGAATTTGCAGTTTATAGACGAAATTTGCGATACTTTTTGTATACAATCGTAGTGTTTTTTTCTTAATCTATTGTGCTTTCTAAAGAACAATGTAGTGCTCTTTGTAAACGTTGATATATGTCCAAAATACCATTTTTAATTAATTAATGCATTTTTTTACATTATTACCATGCTGACATGTCATGATCTCAACCATCAAGATTATCCAATCTAATGGTCAAGATGAGTCCCTAGGTTCTCATATAATGACGGGTTCTCATTTGAACTCAATCTTATATATATATATATATATATATATATATATATATATATATATATATATATATATATATATATAATATTGTGTAGTAATTTTAAAAGATTTGAATTTTAATGGTTATTTATGGCAATATACAGTTTTTGATTACTTTTATTTTTTCCATAAAATAGTTGAACATTGAAAAAATGGATTACTGTATGTAAAATTAGAAGGTCTATGGATATAAGAATAATTCTCATATTGACGATGTTGTTAATCAATATTACCAACATCAGTTAACAACATCGACCAGAGTAAATTAAATTTATGCAGCGAAAATTAAAATACGAGAACACGATTAAACAAACTCAGTTTACAAGTAAAAGTACTTGTGAACTTGGGTGTACAAACTCGAAAACTATATTACTTTCTTTTTAAGTTCAATACAAAATATAGAGTAATATATGAAAACTAAATATCAAGAAACTTGATACTAAATACTTGTTGCCGGAATGACAAGATCTTCTTCGTTGGTCACGCAACTTCAAAGATCTTGTTTATCACGAACGTTGGCTCCAAGTAATTCTTCGTGTTCTTTCTCTCTTGCTCATCGTCTTGTGTCTTGCGTCCTTCTTGAAAATCCCGTGCGTAAATCTCTAAAAACCGTCTATACAAGCTTTAGGATTCTTTGTCTTAAATAGACAATCCTAGAATCCTAAACTTGGTAATTACCTAAAAATAAATCCTAATCACAATTTAGGAATAATTAAAGTCTTGTACATAAACTAGAAAATACAATATACTCCTAAATCTAGTTTCCTAACTTATTTTGTGCCCAAGAAAGGCAAATAACAAAATAGGAATTATTACCAAGAATAAATTTCTCAACAATCTCTCCCTTTTGCCTTTGTGGACAAAATACCCAAGACGCATGAAAATAATCAAAAGAGTAAAAACTCCCCCTGAATTAGAAACTCCCCCTACATTAGAAACTCCCCCTAAATGAAGTATCCAATGTTGAAAACAAACAAAAACGAACCAGTGTCTTCTACATTCTTCTCCCCCTTTTTGTTCTGAAAGCAAAATGACCTCAACAAACGAGTCCCGAAGCGCCTGGTGCTGTGCAACCTGATTATCAAACAAAGGAAACTGGGCTCAGAAAAACGGAGCAGAAAATGAACCATGTTGGTACTGATGTTGGGAATACCAGAACCAACATCATACATGACACCAGCTCGAAGAGGTGCATCGGTGCCTAAAGAAGGTAATCAGATCCTGCTTTACAAAAACACCAACGAGGGTTTGACGCTCAGCAATCATGCCTCGATTTTGAAATCCCAATAACAGCTCCTCAGCTTCACTCGCCAAGAACCTCGTGGAGATTGGTTCCATGTCTTCAATCTCGACGGCTTGAGACGGAGCCTCATCAGAGCTAGCAGAGTGGTCGGAGGCAGAGCAAGGAATCTGTGCACTTGCAGATGAAACATATCAGAATTGAATCTTAGAGAAGCGGCAGGATTGTTTGCAGGGGATGTTGGTTTCGGTGAAACAACACCAGAACGAACATGGGCTGACACGGCAGCTTTGGACTTCTACTTTTCTCTCTTTGGGTGGAATTTTCTTATTCGCTAGCCGCACAGTATGTTTCCGGAGCTTTGCTGGGTGATGGTAAATTCGATATTTTGCAAGAGATTGAAAACAACTATAAACGAAAAATCGAGTGTCGTGTCGCAAGCAGTAAAATTTGGAGAAAGAAAAAGTACAATTAAGAAAATAACTCCCACACTCTTTATCAAAATAAGACACACGATCTCAACTCAACTACTCCATCATCTCAATTTTAGAAATAAAAACCACAAATCCCAACTACAAATTAAAATCGAGATAAAGGTAGATTTTTATAAACCATCACCATAGTTGAACAAAGCCTTTGCAAAGCAATTTTTCACTCGCCAAATATACCTCTTATTACCTGTCCAATCCTCCGATTATAACACCACTGAAACACGAGGTTAGCAAGATTCAAAACAAGATTAAGAGAATTCAAGATAGTTACGAGCACAAACAACAGAACGCATAGCAAGATGGCATCTTCACAAAGTATGAATGTCCTACGGGATGCCTAAAAATCACGACCTAAAAGGTTAAAACAGAACACTTTATGATTTTAGTGACTTGATCCAATGTTGCTTTTTATTGCTAACAACATTATAAACCAACATTGCCTCAGGTGAAGTCAATGGAAATTTACCCCTTAACCCAAGTTAATGACTACGTCAAGATCTCTCAAGAAGCTAATATTTAAAGATTGGATCATTTTGTATCCAGATTTTCTTCATCCTTAAAGGGATTTGAATCTTTTAATCTTCAGCAATTGCTGTTAAAAACCTCTTATTTTTGGACCTGGGAGAAAGCCTGTTTCTGCGGATAAATCCCACAATCATCTAATTGAAGAGGTTGGTTCTTTTTGCCATTACTTTTATTGCAATACAGGACCTTATTGCACTTTCAATCAAACTCAATGCATTATGATTATGTATGAAAAGAAAGATAAAAAATACATGCAAAAGTATACAGATGTTGTGACTGATATTGATAAGAGGTGTCACAACATCAAAAACCAACATTGGTTAGACAATGCACATACCGAGATCTCTTCTCAAACGAGAGAAGGTCTCGTAATCTAATGCCTTCGTGAAGATACCAGCAAGATGATTGACTATTCCTATATGCTCAAGGCTAACTATCTTCCTCTCAACCAAATCTCGAATAAAGTGGTACCTTATGTCAATGAGTTTGATTCGAGAATGTTGGACCAGGTTTTTCGAGATATCAATGGCACTGGAATTATCACAGAGCACAGTCAATGTTCTTCTATGTAGACCGTAGTCCACTATCATTTGGTTCATCCACAATAAATGTGTAAAAGTACTTTTAGCTGCAATATACTCGGCATTAGCTGTAGAAAAAGAAATGCAATTCAGTTTTTTGCTATACCAAGATATAAGATTCTTAGCATATTTGGACTCAGAAATAAAAATACCATCATCCAGTTGTTTAAATTTCAAACTAAAAAAGTAAGAGAGATTACCTTCCACGCTCATCTCGAATGTATCAGACATTGTCGTAAAAAACACACTTACCATCGGTTCAATACGAGTGACTGGAGCAAACGTCTTATCTGAATGTGAGTCTGATTTTGGATCAGCTTGAGCTGATGTTGGGTTTGATGTTGAGTTCCCAGAACCATCACCGTAACCAACATCGCCAGTTTCTTCAGTTTTAACATGTGCATCTTCATCTATGGTCAATCTTTCCAGCATCTTGTACCTGCAGAACACATCACCAATAATTTGGTAACAATTGTCAGAAGTCCTCTGACCAGTGTGGATACATGCACCATCCTCGTCATAAACTTCACACATTTCATGATTGAACTTGACATTGAAACCACCATCGCACAGTTGGCTAACACTTATCAAGTTCGCCGTTAAACCTTTGACTAGCAACACGTTCTCAAACTTTGCAATACCAGGTACATGAAGGGTTCCTTGGCCAATGATTTGGCCATTTGCACCTCCACCATACTTCACCTTTCCTCCATTAAACTTGACAATATTCGAGAGGAGATCTTCCGAGCCGGTCATGTGCTTAGAGCATCCACTATCAAAATACCAGGCTCCAGGGATGTGAGACTTCAAGGAGGTACAGATCATGTTGCAATTGATATCAGTTTTCTTGACCCAAACTTGTTTGAACTTGGTGTTGGTATTCATGTTGGTATGACGGAAACCAACATTGGATTCAGCAGTCAGCTTCGACCTTTTAAAATGAGTTTGCTTGCCAACAAGCTTTCAGCAGTATGGTCGTATGTGACCTGGTTCACCACAGTGATGGCACACGTATTGTCTTCTTCTTCTCTTGTGGCGTTTGGTCGACTTCACCTTTTGACTTGAAATTGGCTTTTGAACATGCTTGTATCCAATCCCGTATTTTGAACAATTCGGGATACACGATTCCAGAATTTCATCCACCTTGGTCTTGCCCTTGTTGAGGTTTGTGAGGGTTTCTTGGACCTTCTTCAACTCGGTCTTTACTCGTTCTAGATCATCATCCTTTTTGGTGAGGGATGACTCCAATGGGACAATTACATTAAGTTGATCATCCTTTTCCTTAGTTAATTTGTCCACCTCGATTCTAAGATCCTTGACTTTGAGTACTTGATTTCCCCAACTAACATATAATTGTTCATACTCAATGCTTAGATTCTCGTACTCGTCAAGAGATTCATCAACCTCATCGTCATCTTCAATTTACTCTGCAGCAATGAAGATCTTCTTCCTCGGAGTATCCATTGTACCTAGATAAATAAGGATCAGTACTTAAAAGATTAAGTAACCCTCTCTAGATGCCAATTGTAAAATTAGAAGGTATATGGATATAAGAATAATTCTCATATTCACGATGTTGTTAATCAATGTTACCAACATCAGTTAACAACATCGACCAGAGTAAATTAAATTTATGCAGCGGAAATTAAAATACGAGAACACGATTAAACAAGTTCAGTTCACAAGTAAAAGTACTTGTGAACTTGGGTGTACAAACCCGAAAACTATATTACTTTCCTTTTAAGTTCAATACAAAATATAGAGTAATATATGAAAACTAAATATCAAGAAACTTGATACTAAATACTTGTTGCCGGAATGGCAAGATCTTCTTCGTTGGTCACGCAACTTTAAAGATCTTGTTTATCACGAACGTTGGCTCCAAGTAATTCTTCGTGTTCTTTCTCTCTTGCTCGTCGTCTTGTGTCTTGCGTCCTTATTGAAAATCCCTTGCGTAAATCTCTAAAAAACCGTCTATACAAGCTTTAGGATTCTTTGTCTTAAATAGACAATCCTAGAATCCTAAACTTGGTAAATACCTAAAAACAAATCCTAATCACAATCTAGAAATAATTAAAATCTTGTACATCAACTAGGAAACACAATATACTCCTAAATCTAGTTTTCTAACTTATTTTGTGCCCAAGAAAGGCAAATAACAAAATAGAAATTATTGCCAAGAATAAATTCCTCAACACTGTAATATTTATTTACTTTTTTTATTGGGTAATTCAAAGTGAAGTTGACCAGATATTGTGTAGGAAACCATTCAAATTTAATTCAATTATAAGTAATTAAGATTATTATCTTTTTAGTGGGATAATTATTTATTCGAAATTATTCAAATTTCACCATTTAGATATTAAAGATGATTAATCTGATTGGATTTACCATATTCAAAATAATTAATTATATATGAAAGTTATTTTATATTATTTAATTTTAAATAAATAATATTTGATGGAGGGCATATTTCATAGTTTACCATTTTGATGTTAAGGATAAATATATTATACTCAAAGACAATTTAAATTATTACTATTTACTTAAAATATGATTCAACACATGGTAGTCCATCCGTCTCAAAATGGTAGTCCTGCGGTTGACTTCACACAGATTAAGAAATGAGTAATTTATATAGTTAAGTCATTAATATAGTTGGTGTTTTCCAATTATACCTTTCTTAAATTTATTAATGTCAATTAATGCTTATAAAAATCAGTGTTGGAATTAGTATATTTGTTATTGGAATTGTAAGATTTTACATTGTAATCATCAATTTTCAATTTACCATGTAGAAAACTAGTATTTCAAGAATATTAATTAAGGGTATGTGTGGAAATGAAAAATTAATGATATGTTAAATAGTATTTCAAGAATATTAATTAAGGGTATGTGTGGAAATAAAAAATAATGATATGTTAAATATGGTAACTAGACTATCTTTGTGGGACGGATGAAAATCGAATACTGGACTATTTTTGTGGGATGGAGGGAGTATTGGTTTATGAAGGTCTAAATTTTATAATGGAGAGCTTAATGGAAAGTAAATAATTATTTTTGAATGCCCTTAATAAGTGTTATATATTTTAGTTATTTTGAAATTTTGGGATATTGGAACATTTTAAATTAAGTATTATACAAAGTTTTTCGTCCATACTGGTCTTCTATTTTGAATTTATCTAATTATATTGTCATAACTGATAACTTAATTAGAAATTGATAGAAATTAATTAGGATATGTCAAAGTTTTTATAAAAAAATGTTGGTCATGCGCTTTAATGCGAAAGACATTGATCATGCATAAATATAAATCAAGAACATAATTCTATAACAATTTCATAGCAATGTAGAGAAAATATTGCGTAGTAGGATATAAATATCTTTTTAAGGAATTTTATTGTATATAGAAAATGGTAACCAGACATTCAATAATTATAAAAATATTGAAAATAATCTTTTTTTATACTGCTCGCTTATTATATAGTTATAGATATCTGTAAATTATTAATTGTAATTCAATTTGTCATAAATTAATTTAAAAATAAATTTACTTAGTATAAATATATTAAAATTATATATATGCAAGTCATATATGTTTTATTTTTTTAATATAAACTACTGTGATAGATAATATCTATAGATATTAATTTAATATAACTTATCAACTTTCTAATTGATTTGATATGTATGCATTTAGTATGATTGTCTTAATGGAAAGTTATAGTAGTTATAGTTGAATATTGCGTATAAATAACTATACGTGTGAATTCATAAATATATATATGTATATATATGTGAATTCATATACTATATATAATTAATATCTAAGATTTAAATATGATCCAAATATATATATATATATATAAAGTTTAATAAGTATTAATAACTTAAATATAGACATTTAATTACATGACTTTTATACTTTCTCAATGGGTTAAAACTAACTACTATTTTTAGCATGTCATTTTGGGGAGAAAATTTTGAAAACATATTATATATATATATATATATATATATATATATGATTAGGTTCAAATGAGAATCATGTCCCTATTTGTGAACTTATAGTCAATTATGGGCTTTAAATCTAATTAAATGTATGGATCAGATTTTTTGTGTATTTACTTATTTAACTAAAAGTATTATGATTGTATAATAAAAGCAATACTGGTGTATATAACTGAAATATTAATAAAGTACTGTGATTGTAAAAGCACTGCTGGTATATAATAAAAATACTAGTTCGCAGGTTCGCATATAATGGCATGATTCTCATTTGAACCCACCCCTAATTATATATATATATATATATATATATATATATATATATATATATATAGGGTTGGGTTCAAATGGAACCATGTCAATATATGCGAACCTAGGGACCAATCCTGACCATTAGATTGGATAATCTCGATGGTTGAGAACATGACACGTCAGCAGGGTAATTATGGAAAATATTGAATTAATTTAATTAAAAGGGTATTTTGGACAAATATCGGCATTTCGAAAAAAGCACTGCATTGCTCTCTAGAAAGTACACGGGTAAAAAAAGCACTACGACTGTGTACAAAAAAGCATCACAAATTTCATTTTTATAAATAAATGTAATTAAATTCAAAAACTGAATATTAAAAGTTTCGCATGTGATTAATTTTAGCACTACATTACTTTGTAAAAAACACTGTTAAAAATACGATTAATAAAAAGTAGCAATGCTTTTCTTAATATTATTACAACGCTTTTTTACTACATTATCGCTGCTTTTTTACTACATTATCGCTGCTTTGTTACAAAGTCACACAACCCGACCGCCACCCAATCCCAGTCACCAAACAACCATCAACCACCGGAACCCAACATCATCACCATCTCCATCGCCCATCAACACACCATCAACACCATGGATAATCAAAGCTCTCGGCAGCCTCGTAATCGGATCGGCAGCCAATTTCCAACCATCCCTGCTGCCGATTCCAACCACATCACAAAAGCCATCAACTCCAAACGAAATCCAGGCCGAAACCCACGTCAAACCCCGTTTCCAGGCCCGAACAATACCAGCCGAATTTCACACCATCCATCATCGTCAACCACCAGATCGCCACCATCCCCACGCCTGCCGCCAAGCCCAAACTCCAGGACGAAGCCCGAACAAGGACTCGACTGCCGATTTCTCTAACACAAAACATCCACGACGACGAATCTGAAAATTCAAACCACACCCGGCCCATTATTCTGGCAAATTACAGGCCCAACCCTATCAGCACAAACCCTGTTCCTCGGCCC
>BMAC01001357.1:75131-94102 GCA_014905375.1 Phtheirospermum japonicum
GCACGACAATCATCATCACCAAACCCGTACACCAAACTGCAGCCCGATCTTGGCCAAAACCACCACCACAGTCCTTTCCGGCAAACCACCGCCACCAAACCCATGCCCGTAAACTTGTACGCCGCTCGTCGCCAACAATCGCCCCACGCAGCCGAATCGCCGCCTCTAACTACCAACACCACCACCACCGTTTTGCCCCCGTAAAATCAGAAAATGAGCATCGATAGAGAGAATTGTTGAATCGATTCAAAAGGGGGCATCACTTTGGATGGCCGGACTTACAGACCCAGCGGCGGCGACGGCGAGTTTGTGGTTGTCCCTCCAGCGACCGCAGCAGCCGGAGAGCCTATTTTCGAGCTGTACATGCAACCAGACATCCTCGGCGGCAGGCAACATATACAGCGGCCAAGTCCCCTTTGCTCGCCCCTCTCGGTTTCGTACCCCCGAAGGGCGGCGTAGCCATTCCCAACGCCAACGGCGCCATTCCGACCCCTCGGCACCGGCTTAGTCGGTACTGCCTTTGCCGACAGTGTCCCGGTCGCTGCAATTGGGAAAGGCGCAAGGGGTTTATGTGGCGAGCTCTGCAGACGGGTCAACCCAGATGATGGCGTTCATGGCGTTCACGGCTATGATGGAAGGAGGGGAAATTGGTGATAGTCTTAATCTCTTCGTGGTTTATAAAATTGGGAATGCAGATTATTGGTTTGGGAGATTGGGGGGCGGAGCCGCACGCAAAGAAGAATTAGGTTTTTTTTGTTGATTTATGTAAAAAGACATAAAGTATCCTTTACTTACCATATTATAATTTAATAAATTAAAAAAAGAGAAAAAATCTTGTCCACACATCATTATTAGATCTATGGTCTGATTGGTCCCTAGGTTCGCATATATTGACGTGGGTTCTATTTGAACCTAATCCTATTATATATATATATATATATATATATATATATATATATATATATATATATAATGTGAAATACTTACCAGGAAATCGAGTTAGTCTAGCCGGTCATGGGTAGGCTTGGAACGCGAGAGGTCGCGTGATCGATTCCTGAAGTGTGAGGATTTATTTGTGATTAATGGGTGTTTGGGCTTGGGCTTGGGATTGTGTGGGTGTGGGTTGGGCTGACATCTGTCGGTAAATTTTATTTTTTAATAAAATAAATTGGCGACGGAAAAATGTTCGTCGGTATTTTTTTTAATTTATTAACATACGTTGGTAATACCGAAAATTGGTGATCGTCGGTAATCCGTTGGTATTTTTACCAACGAAAAAAAATATCCGTTGATAATTTTTTTACCGACGAGTGTTTCATCAACGAAAATGGTCGTCGGTATCCGCGATTTTTTTTTTTTGTAGTGCCATATTCTCAACTCTTGTGTCGTATCGATGTTTAATCTTTATTAATTAATTATTTTAATTACATACTTTTATATTTAACGTTCAGAGTAAATTCGTTAATAATTTTTAGTTACATAGTTAGAAAATTTCAAAAGATATGATATTCTCAACCCGTGTCACATTATACCTTGTCTAATCAATATTAATTAATCATTATTATATAATTTTATATTTTTGTATGTTTAGATTGAGTTCGTCAGTAGTATTTAGTTACATACTTAAATTATTGCAAATAACTCGTGATTTACTTATATATTATATTTGAAGTTCTAAGAATATATTTGAACTTTTATTATAAATACAACTTATTTAGATTATCTTCATAATTAAGTTATTTTTTATAAACGTTGGGTTCTGGCACCACCTCCAACATTTGGGTCGGTAGGCCCTGACGCCGCCGGATCCGAGCCCATCGCGGCGAGGCAGAGGAGAGAGAGAATGAGTGAGAAGGGAGCGGGGGAAATCGGCCAACATCGCCACCTTCACCTGGTGTTCCCGTTTCGCTCGGTGCAAGGCGGCGCTCGGCGGGGGAAATCGGGGGGGTGGGATGGGGAGGCGCCGGTGTTCTGCCCAGGCCCGCCGGCGTGAGATCTGAGAATTGGTGGCGCCGTGGACGGCGGAGGGTCGAGTTTCCCGACGAACCAAAACGGCGGCGAGAGCGAGATGTGTTCTTCACTGTCGGGGACTGCGACTCTTCGTGGAGGAGGGGAAAGTGAGGCGGTGGGCCGGATGGCGGACCGCCGTAGGGGTCGGAGGGCACCGCCGGTGCCGTGGAGGCGGCGGGTAGGGCTGACCGATTTTTTGGGTTGGGGGGAATTGGAGAGGGCTGGCCGATTTTTTGGGTTGATGGTTTGGGAAAGTGAGGGATGGGTGGTGAATTTAACATGATTAGGGGTTTGTAAAATGACATAAAAGTCCTTCTCATTCCATATATATAATTTAATTAAATAAGAAAACAGAGAAAAAATCTGGTCCATCCATTTAATTAGATCTAATGGCCCATGAATTGTCCCTAGGTTCGCATATAGGGACGTGGGTTCTATTTGAACCTAATCATATTATATATATATATAGTGTTTATGTCTAGGGCTAAAGGCTTAGATATCAAACCTTTGTCCGTATAAATATTTTTAAAATTATTTCTTCTTTTTTCTTCATCCAAAAACAAACTATTTTTGTTTCTCCACCATATGATATTGTTCTATTTTGAATATTTTTTTTTATTGAATCGATTATATTATATGCCATCAAATGCAAGGATAACATTAAAATATTGAGGGATGCCTCTTTTATTAACGGTATATTTGGATTAGCATTCATTGGAATTTTGAATTCTGTGAATAGTAATAATTCTTGTTTGTTATAAAATTCAGAATTTATTATGTAGATGTGAAATTATGTCTGAAAAGTGGGTGATAATGTATTATTATAATTACAATTGATGTCAAATTATATTTGAAAAGTAGATGATATTTTATATTATATTGTATTAATAATATTTAATTATTTAATTGTAAGATATTATCATTTAAGTATTTAATTTTTGAGTTTTGCAACAAACAAGTACCCGACTAGTATTCTGTAAGGTAATGTTGACGTTTTAACAAAAATATTCCCAAACACATACATTCATGTGCATAAGCCCAATCATTATCCATATGATATGCTAGAGGTGCCAACCGCCAAAACGCAGACGGGCCCCCACCGGGCCGATTTTTTTCGAAGCCCGCTATTGACATAACCCATCTAACTCGTAGCATAAAACAGTACAAAAATGAATTGGGTTAACTAGGCTTAAAAGGCTCAAACCTTTTCGGGCCAAAGACACCCTTGCCCACGCCTATTTCCAAGCAATGGCGTAGACAGGCTCCCAACCCGGTTCGACCCATTCCATATTCGTTCGAACACCATAAAAAGTAGTGAAAAGTGAAAATAATAGTAGTAAAATTATATTATATTCTTAAAAAATCATTTACCTTAAACTCCATCCTATATTCGTTCGAACACCATAAAAAGTAGTGAAAAGTGAAAATAATAGTAGTAAAATTATATATATTCTTAAAAAATCATTTACCTTAAACTCATTTCTGTCCAAACAATATTAATAAATATAAAATAATTGACTTACACGTGATATTTTTAAAAACTCCTCCAACTCTTATCCATTTTTACCCAAATATTGTTGAAAATAAATAATAATGGACTTAATTTTGAAAATACTCCCTTGATTAGACTAGACTCTAGTTGCAATGGCGGAGAACACACAAAAAAATGTGGAATGAAAAGTTGAAAAGAAGATTTGGTCTCCAATGAGATCAGTCTCGTACTATTAAACCACTTTTTGCCATTATATTAAATTGACCCAGAGCCTCACCGTTACCCACCCGCCCACTTACCCCACTTTTAATAGCTTAAACAAGGAAGATCATGAGATTTTTATCAAAATTTATTTCTCTCTCCTCTCTCCCTCTCTCTCTCACACACACAAAAAAAAACTTTGATGGTCGTCGGTCCCTGCGCCATCGTCCACGACTTATCTCAACGGCCGAGGATCCCAAATATTATGAGTTTCTCGTTGGGGAAGCTACGACCCCGAGTTTTATTGGGGTCGGAAGGCTTCCAACGCTGTAACATACATTTACAAAGAATTCGATCTGTTCCAATCTGGGTGAGGAGTCTCCGGTTTCAGCTCGATACTAATTCCTTGTATATAATATTTGTGCACAGTAATTTATAAGAAAACTTTGTTCAATTGATGATTTGGCCCTAGACGGTGTTTTTGTGGATAATTAAGTACTCGTATGATTTTGAGGAACTTGTGAAATTACATATCTAGAGAGTTGAGAATTTATGGGTTTTATATGAAGAAAATCAACTTGAATGGGTGTTGCTGTTTTTGGAATTTCAGGGTGTGATGGGTAGTGACTGCCACTATCATTAATTGAATTTGGGGATAAAACCATATGTTGATTCTTATTGAGTAGAGTTTAAATAGACTTTGCGCTATACCTTTCAGAACCAAGAACCCACCGCCGCTGTTGCGTCAGATTGGGTAAGTGTCTTTGCAAACGAGTTGATTTTTTCGTTAGTTGCATATATATTGTTTTTCGATGCTCAATTGTTGTCAAAATAGTTTTGCTCATTTTTCCCGACTAAAACTAGCCTAATTTTATGTGTAGTCTTACAATTTGTGTTTCCATTATATTAGAAAGCATTTGGAACATATAAATTTTCATGGTGAGGGTGGATTCGTTGAAACATATCGACTTCTCTCGCACAAGCTCATTTGATATTTTGTGATACTTTGTCTATACTTTCTGATACTTTAACTATTTTGTGAAAGAAATACAGATGTAATAACAAAAATTAGATTAAAAGACTCGTGATGTTTAGATATATTTTGTGATACTTTAACCATTTTTATTATCTCGTTTTGTTTTGCTTTTGTGGTTCTTCTCGTTCGGCTACCCTATCAATGTGTTCTTCTTCATTCTCGGGTTTGTGTATTGAAACCTATAGCAGTGTGTGAGAATGCAAAGTCCGAAGGTTTTGCACTGGGACAAGTGAAACGATGGGAGGAAACAAAGGAGGAGAGACTTGCTTGAGAAAGAATATGAGGAAAGTGGTTCAGGATGATGATTAGTGCGATGACGAAGGCGGTGGTGATGAGAAGATGAAAAAAGATAGTATGCCAATCTGTGGAATTATGGTGACAATGGTAAGGGTAGGGGTTTATTCTAGCGATTTGATTGTTTTGGGCTCGACTTTGTTTCTGTTAGATTTGATTTATCCAAAATTTGGGGTGTCTTTTGATTTTCTCAATTTGGTGGTGCTAATAGTAATGAGTTGAGCCTGTAGATATAAGATGTGAATAGGATGCCATTAGATAGTGAATGTCGTGTTCTTAATTTTATCAACATAAATAGTTTGGCTTGTAGTATAAGAAGTTTTGATATTTCGAAATAATTTTTAGTGGAATCGAAATAATTTTTTGTGATACTTTAAGTCAATTTTATGATACATTTGAAAAGTGCATACTGATGGTTATGACTAAATGTGAAATAATACTTATGTCACTTTTATGATACTTTTAACATTTTTAACCAGAAAATACAAGACCACACAAAATTTGAAACTTTAAAACCTTGTCACTGAAAGTCTAGTGACTAGAAAAATGTATGAAATTTTGAATATGTTTTATGAGACTTTAACAAACTTTTGTAATACTTTAATTATTTAGATGTAATAATAAATATTAAATGCAAAAATTATTATACTTTAACTATATTATGTGATACTTTAACTATTTTTTGTGATACCTCAACTAACAAATTGTAAAAAAACATACATGTACATTAAAAATACTTTTACTATAACTTGCGATACTATAAACCGATATTGTGATACTTTAATTGTGAAAAGTGTATATTGTGACATGAAGTCGAAATAATTAGTCAAAAAGTATGTAACATAAAATTTGTGATACTCTTACTCTAACTTTTGATATTTTAGGTGATGTTGTGATCAATAATCAAAAGTTATTTTGTGATACTTTTACTATAACTTGCGATACTATAAGCCGATATTGTGATACGTTAATTTGAAAATTGTAAATTGTGACCAAAAGTGAGAATAGTTTTTGTTATACATGTATGTGATACATTATAACTATTTTTTGTGATACTTTAACTACATATAGTCAAAAAAATTATTAGAAAATAAAATACATAATCATGTGATACTTTGGCTATATATTGCAATAACATAAAAGTATCACAATATCAACTCAGTATAAAAAAAAAAGTATTATAGTTTTGGAATAGATAATCCTCATATATAAAAATCGTATCACGCTAATGATTAAATAAAAATCCTTTGAAGTAAAATGACTAGCTAACCTGTATTTTAAGTAAGCATTGGGGATTTGGAGTAAATTCCTAATTACAGAGAAAGTGAATAAAAATCACTGCCAAGAAACCTGCTCATGCCCTCAATGTGATGAACTGCTAATATTTCATTCAAAGAAAAATAATAAAAATGCAGGAACACTCATAGCCTTTAGAAATAGAAATTTGATCATGCACCATTCACTATGTCTTGTCTATCACTTCAAAAATACACTGCTCAACATATCACACCAACACTGAGTTCAATGTAAAGAGCAAGTTAAAAAAAAAAAACACTAAAAAATTACACACACTCACATTAACACTCACACACAAAATCATCCGCAATTCACAACCCACCCCTCATCCCCCATAACCACCCACCACACCACTCCTGTACATAAAACACACGGCACCACAAATTTTGGTTGATCTCATACAAATATTTGCTTGAAAAGAGAACTATTTTTTTTTTATCACAAATGTTCTACAACTGCTTGATTGATGTGATTTTAGTGATATTGGTAATTAATTTACCCTCAATCACCTCTTTACTATTCGATAAGATTCCTAATTAATCAATTACTGCTAGTTGATTTGGTCTAAACATCTCCTATAGAAAAATAATAATACAAATAATAGTAGCAATTTCTGACCAATTTAGTAGATTTTTTTTTAATATTAATATTCTCTCATATATAATCATTTTCTTTTATGAAGTCGAGTGTATTTAGTATTCCGTCTATTTTATATTGTATTTTGTTTAATTTTTGTTCTTTTACATGTGAATATTCTTTTTTTAACTCAATCAAGCATTTAGACTCTGCTGAGCTTTTTTGTTTTATCGATATACTCGGATGAGACCGGCCTCATACTATGAGACCACTTTTAACCCAATCCACCCCAATGTAATACAGTCCGATACATTGTTATTAAGAAAATAAAATCCACCCGCCTACATTCTTCTCCACCCCCTCCTCTCTCTCTCTCCGTATCCTTTTTGAGGATTACAGACACCACCACGAACCACTCTCTCACACGGATGACGTGAGGAGGCGAGCGGCACAAGGAGGTGACGAAAGGTACCGTATCAGATGGATGACGGAACTTGGTTCTGATTTTTCGATTTGGCGTGAGGGTTTTGCAATTGGCCGTGTGTTCGGGCTCGGTAGTCTTGGGTGGTGGTTGCAGTGGCCATGGGTTTCCTGTGCAGGGGTCGTCTAGTTGGGATTGAGATTCAATTATCGTCCTTTATTTATTTGCAATTTTAGTTTTAGTTTTTTTGTATATATTGTGATTTTATGATGATTATAGAAGATTATATCAGATGGTGGTTTCTCATATAGTCACATGTTATTAAAAGAATTCTGAAGTACAATATTGTCAGTTACTAATCAGATGACAAAAAGAGAGCTTTGTATATGATCAATATGGTGAAGCTGGAGTGAAAAGTATCATTGGTGGAGCTATGATCAATAGGTGCTACTACTACTGCAAAAGGTGAAGATCTTTGGTGAGTAGAATATTAAAATATTTTTGTTGTCTGTGTTTCCTGAAAGAATGTCATGCCTGTAAAGATTTCCACTCTAGTTTGTGAATTTTAGGCAGGTTTTTTAAAAAGGTTTCCGATTTTCTTGTGAATGGCTTTGATAGCCTTATAAACCCTTTAATACTGTTTCACTCAAAAGTATCAATATTGTTTCCAATGTGAGGAGGAGATAAAAAGAATGGTTAACACTTAGTTTCATCATGCACATGAAAAAACAAATTCATGAAATCGGATTTTTTTTTTCTTGAAATTGTGAAATCCCTTACTAGGCTTCAATCCGTCCAGCCTATATCAATCTCTTTGCATGCAAACCTGCAACAACATTCGAGGGGGTATTTATAATATTTTAAGATAATTGAATTCTTTTGTATGCAAGATAAATTCTCTAAGTTATTCTTCTTTTAAGAAATAAATTTATTGACAAAATTGTTTTAATACCCCATGGCCAGCAATATGAGAAGCCAAGATACAAGAGATGATGTAGCAGCATGTAAATTTGGAGCATTCCATTGGATCACATTACTAATTCCAGTGATTGATTTCGTAAATCCCACAACCCCAGCTACGAGTGAAAGAATGACTACAAAATCAGTTTACTAGATTCCTTTGATGATGTATTTCTTGTGTTTGTTGCTTTTTAATTGGATTGAGTTGATGTTGAGCCTTCTTCTAAGTGAACTAGGAAGACACGAGCCTTTTTCTTTCGTTGTTAACTATTACAAAAGATCGTTAAAGTATCACAAGTATTTTATACATATTTTTAAAATAAAGCATAGTTAAGTAATGTTTTTAACTCAAGTTATTTGAGTATAACAAAACATTGTAAAAGTATCGCAAAAGACTGCTAAAGTATCACAAAATATTGTTAAAATATCACAAGTTTTTTATACCTATTTTTAATTAAAGTATAGTTAAGTAATGTTTTTAACTCAAGTTGTTCAAGTATCACAAAACATTGTCAAAGAATTACAAAAGATTGTTAAAGTATCACAAGTTTTTTATACATATTTTTATAATAAAGCATAATTAATTAACGTTTTTAACTCAAGTTATTTGAGTATCACAAAATATTGTTAAAGTATCACAAAAAGTATCACAAGTTTTTTATACATATTTTTATAATAAAGCATAATTAATTAACGTTTTTAACTCAAGTTATTTGATTATCACAAAACATTGTTAAAATATCACAAAAGATTGCTAAAGTATCACAAAATATTGTTAAAATATCACAAATTTTTTATACCTATTTTTAATTAAAGTATAGGTAAGTAATATTTTTAACTCAAGTTGTTTAAGTATCACAAAACATTGTCAAAGAATTACAAAAGATTGTTAAAGTATCACAAGTTTTTTATACATATTTTTACAATAAAGCATAATTAATTAACATTTTTAACTCAAGTTATTTGATTATCACAAAACATTGTTAAAGTATCACAAAAAATTACAAAAGTATCACAAAATATTGTTAAAATATCACAAGTAATACCTATTTTTAATTAAAGTATAGCTAAGTAATATTTTTAACTCAAGTTGTTCAAGTATCACAAGTTTTTTATACATATTTTTACAATAAAGTATAGTCAATTAACGTTTTTAACTCAAGTTATTTGAGTATCACAAAACATTGTTAAATTATCACAATGTTTTTCAATATTTATTTTTTAGTTTTTTATCCCAGAAAAATCGAAAAAATTTACCAAATATCCGTTGTTCATCGTATATCAATTATGGTCTGTACAATTGTTCGTCTTATTGTTGCGCATCAACCGCCAAATTTTCAAATTTTTCCAATTTTTCTTATTATTTTTACGGCCAGTTTGAAAAACTGAAAAAATCACCAAATATCCCAGAAAAATAAAAAAAAACACACCAAATTATCAATTGTTTATCGTATTACAATTTTGGGTTGTACGATTGTTCGTCTTATTGTTGCGCATCAACCTGCAAACTTTGAAGTTTTTTCGATTTTTTTTTACTATTATTCCGGCTAGTTTGAAAAATTGAAAAAATTCACCAAATATCCCATAATAATTAAAAAAATTTACCAAATATATGTTGTTCATCATTTTGAAATTCTGAGTCGTACGATTGTTCGTCTTATTATTGCGCATCAACCTGCACACTTTCAGATTTTTTTGATTTTTTTTACTATTTTTCCGGACAGTTTGAGAAACTGAAAAAAAATTCACCAAATATCTCAAAAAATTTGAAAAATCCACCAAATACCCGCTGTTAATCGTATTGTAATTCTGAGTCACACAAGTATTTGTTTTATTATTACGCATCAACCTGCAAATTTTCACATTTTTTCGATTTTCTTTACTATTTTTCCGGCCAGTTTGGAAAATTGAAAAAAATCACCAAATATCCGTTATTTATCATATTGCAATTTTGGAAAGTACGATTGTTCTCTTAATATTGCACATTAACCTGAAAATTTTCAAAATTTTCAATTTTTTTTTTTTTTACTATTTTTTTGGATAGTTTCAAAAATTGATTAAATTTCCAAATATCACAGAAAATTGAAAAAACTCACCAATTATCCGTTGTTCATCGTATTGAAATTCTAGAATTTATGATTGTTCGTCTTATTATTACACATCAACCTGCAAGTTCTCAAATTTCTTCGAATTTTTTAATATATTTTCGGCCAATTTGAAAAATTGAAAGAATTCACCGAATATCCAAGAAAAATTGAAAAAATTCACCAAATATCCATTTTTCATCGTTTTGAAATCCTGGACTGTATTATTGATTATCTTATTGTTGCATATCAACCTGAAAATTTTCAAATTTTTTCGATTTTTTTACTATTTTTGCGGCCAGTTTGAAAATTTAAGAAAATTCACCAAATATCCCGAAAATTTTGAAAAATTCACCAAATATCCGTTGTTTATTGTATTGTAATTATGAGCTGCACAATTAATCTTCCTATTGCTGCGCATCAATATGCAAAATTTCATATTTTTACTATTTTTTTTTACTATTTTTCCGGCCAGTTTGAAAAATTGAAAAAACCCACCAAATATCCCAGAAAAATTAATAAAAACTCAAAAAATATACGTTGTTTATCGTATTGTAATTTTGGGCTGTACGATTATTCGTCTTATTGTTGCGCATCAATCTGCAAATTTTTAAATTTTCCATTTTTTTTTTACTATTTTTCCAGCCAATTTCAAAATTTGAAAAAATTCACTAAATGTCTGCTTTTATCATATTGTAATTTTGGGTTGTACGATTGTTCGTTTTATTGTTGCGCATCAACCTGCAAATTGTCAGATTTTTCTGATTTTTTTACTATTTTTCCGGCCAACTTGGAAAATTTAAAAAATTCACCAAATATCCCAGAAAAAATTGAAAAAATTCACCAAATATTCTTTGTTCATCATATTACAATTTTCAGCCGTACGATTGTTCGTCTTATTATTGCGCATCAACCTATAAATTTTCAAATTTTTCCGGTTTTTTTTACTATTTTTTCGGCAAGTTTAAAAATTTGAGAAAAATCACCAAATATCCGTTGTTTATCGTTTTGAAATTCTGGGCTATACGATTGTTCGTTTTATTGTTGCGCATCAACCTGCAAATTTTAAGATTTTTCGATTATTTTACTATTTTTCCGGCCAATTTGAAAATTTGAGAAAATTCACCAAATATCCGTTGTTTATCGTTTTGAAATTCTGAGTTGTACGATTGTTCGTCTTATTATTGCGCATCAACCTGCAAATATTTCGATTTTTCTGATTTTTTTTACTATTTTTCCAACCAATTTGAAAAATTGAAGGGGGTTGGGTCCTGTTTAGGGCTGCTGGATCCGGGTTTGGGAAGTGGGGTTGGGTTATTTTTTAGGTATAGATCACCTTATAAAATAATAAAATGTGATCTAATTTTATGAGACCGATCTCACCCAAAATCGAACAAAAATTTTCCTCTATCACATTACTCTCACCCCGCAGATGTGGGACTTGTAATCTTTTTTATGAGTTATCATTGGTTAATCAACTCAACTCAACTAAACGCACCAATTTTCTATAAATGGTGATACTGAAAAATATTGTAACAAATTCATCTCCAATCTCATGATGACTCTAAATGATGCCATTATTTAAGGTAGTTGTATCACTACAAAATTCATTAAGTAGGAAATGATATTTGTACATTATAATAAAAAACCAATACATCCATTGTATAAATACATCACAGTACAAAAAACCAATACATCATAGGAGGGGTCAGAGATTTATGAATAACTAACACTTTACAGTAAAAAATCAATACATCACAGTACAAAAACCAATACATTATAATATCGGGTCAGATGGCCTAACGGGTCATGACCCGTTAATCTGGCCTAAAACAAATGTTTGTCTTTGTATTTATATATTCAAAGTAGTACATAAATAAATATTTATTTATATGAACCAAATTTTAATCTTGATATATGGAGAGTTTGAATCAATTTGGAAATTTTTTATGACCTTAATGTGTACTGTTCGATTTGATATTGTTTTTTCACTTTATTACAAAATTATTATTACATAAACAAAGTGAATTGTAAACATATTTAAATAATATTAATTCAAAAAATATGACTTTTATCAATGAACTTGGATTGTCCTCATTTAAAATAATATTACTATTTTATTTTATTTTTTATTTTTTATTTTTGCGGTTTTATGACAATTAACTAGTGTTCTTAGAAGTTGTAAATGAAAAAAATGAAAAATAAAATAATCACACAAGTATATATATGATCATGTGCCAGAAAACTAAATTCTAACACGTTTACAATTATAGGAAAAAAAAAACATTTGATTATCCTATATATAATTTATACTCCCTCTAAATGAATTGTTGTTTTGGGATTCAACAAAGAAAAAAAAAAGTAATTATTTCAGTTAGGCATGCATGCTTGTGGAAAATCTAACTATAATATGACTCTTAGCATAACTTTAACCGTCGTCGATATATTTTCTATTCACCTAACATCCCCTCTCCTCCTATTTAAATCACCTCTTGAAACACGAATTATCGTAAACGCAAAGAATTATTTATTTTCCCAAAAAAAGGAAAAAGAATAGAAATAAAAATGATGAAGATAAGGCAAACTCTACTGCCTGCTATTCTTTTGCTGTGCATTCACATCTCAGCGCTAGCCACCGAATGGCCGGCGAAAGGACGTTTGTCGATTCAGCCGTGTGTACCGAGTAATATTCCACCGCCACCTGGCCGCCTCGAAGCCGCCGCTCTGCAGAAAACAACTTCCAGACGGATGCTAAAACAAGGTCCATCCAATAGGGGCAGCGGCCACAATGCCACCACAGGCGGCAATTCTCCCGAAAAGGCTCCTCGCCCGAGCAAACACGGTTGATATATATGATGGCCAACATCATAGCATCATTTAATTTGCATGTTTAATGTATCCAATAAAGCTTTATCAATAATTTAATTAATCTCTTTCTTTAGCAAAATAATAATCACCTTTTTAATTTCTTTTTCTTCTTCTTAAATTTAAAAGATTTTGCATTGCATGGTTTGAAAAGCTAGAAGTACCAGTACGATACGTGGATATTTTTTAATGTTTTAAGGAAATTGTGAGTAAAATTCACGAGTCTCGTTTTTTTTATTGGCAAACACTTGTGTTAGGACAGATTAACGGGTCATGACCTGTTAGATCATCTGACACAATACTATAATGTATTGGTTTTTGTATTGTGATGTATTTTTTTTTTACTGTAAAATATTTATTTTTCATAAATCTCTGAACGTGGTATGATGTATTTATTTTTTGTACTGTGATGTATTTATACTATGATGTCTTGGTTTTTTATTATAATATATTGGTTTTTGCACTATAATGTATTGAGATGAAATTTTGGCCTAACGGATAATCCGTTAGTTCGTACTAACAAGAGTGTTGCCTTTCTTTATTTTGCTTACGAGTTTTTTTTTCTAGAACATATCTTGAACAAAATGTTTCTATGCATAATGCATTCTTAATAGGAAAAATTACTTTTTTGGTCCATTATATTGTCCACTTTCCAATTTAAAACCAAAATATTGTCCACTATCAAAACACATACGAGAAGTTGGTAAAATTATCAAAAAAGGTACAAAATTATCCCGATCGAGCTTTTTTGCTGACGTGGCGTAATTCAATAATTTCTTATTATTTTTTTCTATTTTTAAATATTAATTGAAAAAAAAACCTGAGAAAGAAATCAATTCTGATCCATTATATTGGTCACATTGACCATCATTAAACCACATCTGCTAAGTTGACCAATTCGAAAATGATTCAAAAAAGCTTGATTGGGGCATTTTTCTGACGTGGCGTTAGTTTATATTTTATTATCATTTTTATTAATTTTAAATATTAAATTGACGGAAAAATCCTATTTGTCCTTCATTTTTTTTTACTTGAATCAAATTAATATGTTTTATTAAATAAAAAATTAAAAAAATTAGTGATAAATAGAAAATATAAAGTAGATCTTACAAAATTATAAAGTAAATATAAAATATTTTATAATTTTTTATTATTAGTAAGATTTTAATTAATAAAATTATAAATAAATATAAAAATATAAATTGAATTTTAAAAAATTATTTAAAATATAGATATTTATAAAAATAAATTTAATTTTATTCATATAAAATTATATATATATTTTATAATTTCTTATAATATATTTTATGGTTTTATAGTTATATCTAATTGTATTAGCTAATTTTTTTTATTAATAATTATTTCTTAGTATAAACTTCTATAATTATTTAATAATTTTTTAATATTTATTTTATATTCAAATTTTATTGATTAGGTTAAAGGAAAAATAAAAGAAAAATGGAAAAGAAAAGGGACCACAAAACATATTTGATAAATTGGCCAACTTAGCAGATGTGGTTTGATGATGGTCAATGTCACATACCTTTTTTAGAATGTGGTCAATATAATGGGCCGAAATTGATTTCTTTTTTAGGTTTTTTTGTTCAATTAATGTTTAAAAATAAAAAAAATGATAAGAAATTATTAAATCACGTTACGTCAGCAAAAAAACCCGATTGGGATAATTTTGTACCTTTTTTGATGATTTTGCCAACTTTGTGTATGTATTTTGATAGTAAACAATATATTGATCCTATATTGGAAAGTGATTAATATAATTGACTAAAAAAGCAATTTTCCCTCATCAATACGATGGGATCAATAAATTAGATATGTTCAACAATTTTCAATGAGGGTTTTTAATAAGAATTAGATCGAGAATCATAACAACTCGATCGACCGTTTCTGTGATGTCGGTGCATAAAAAAGTTTTATGGGAATATATTAAAAATGTCAAATATTTAAAAACTGTTGCTCATCTCTAACTTCGTTGGAGAAGTAGGTGCGAGAAAAATTGGAAAAGATAACATAAAAACCATATTTATATTAAATACATGTATACAAGATCAGTTTTATTGTGAAACCACGTACACAATTTTATACTAATTAAAATGTAAAAAGAACGAAGAATGGATCAGACATTCCCTCTTTTCTCTCTCTTTTCTCTCTCACAGACAATTGCGCTGGCAACTTTGTATTATTTAATTAGAGCAGAAACGTGTTGCATATTTTTTGACTTCAATTGGAAAGTGAAACATAGTTTACTTAAGATGTGGTTTTTTGGAAAGTTTTATTTTGCTTCGTTATATTGATCATTAATAAAATATATAATATTGATCAGTATTAAACCATAGGCGCAACATTAGTCAATTTATAAAAAAGAAAAAAAAATAATTTGAAGAAAGTTCGATTTTACTTTTTCAAGAACGTTACATAATTCAGACATTTCTTATAATTTTTTGTTATATATTTGAATCACACCACGCAGGTAAAAAAAATCTGATCGGTTTTTTTTTTTTTTGATATTTCTTGATAAATTGACCAAACAAGATTTATTAATAACTTTTTTTTTTAAATATCAATATAATAAATCAAAATAAAATATTTCCACAATTTTCACATTCCAAGTCCTTTTTGACCAAGTCTTCACATTTCATACATTCCAAGTCGTAGTTTTTGACTCATGATGCTTGTCTTTGCGCCAGCGGCCAGGAGGGGAAGCACAAACCCTTCACGTGACAAAGTATATAACAAAAAATAAGTTTAGCTTCCTAAGTGCCAAACACGTGACTGTTGGATGTCAAAGTGCGAAGTCTTGTTTTATAAATGGGACATAACTTTCACATGCGGAAGTCCAAATTGAGGCAACTATGAAAAGATAAAAGGTGATACGATAAGAAAATTGGCTTACCAAAAGAATTGGTCGTTAAGTTTTAAAATGTCTTCTCCAACTTGAGCGACCTACAAAATAACATTTAAATTGAACAGTTTCGACATATGCTCTCCGATTTTTAAGTCTGTATCTATATAAAATGATAAAATAAAAGATCATGAGAATAATCTTAATTATTCTTCCATAAGAATCGTGTATCCCGTGATTCCATGATCATTAAGCATCTGAAATAAGTTTGAATCTCCTATTTATAAGATTATTTAAACCTCTCTATCAACTAATAAGATTCTTTTTTAAGGTGGGATTAAATATTCTAATTGTATTCAATCTCTATAATTAGAAAATATTTTCATACTATAATTTTTTTCTTTCCATAGTTTCATAATAACAATAAAAATCTTATTATTACCATATTATCAACCTGCAAGGGTCCCATAACCATATTTTAAAATAAAACCAATTTGCCATATACGTTAGACTTCTACTTCTTTCTTTAGTTTCTTACCATATTAGCGATCTGTTTATCAGTTTTCTTATTATGCCGATATTTAATGTCGTATCAGCCAACCCCCTGATTGGAGAGAGTATATCATGAACCCAGGTGCACCTTGTAAGGTGCACCCTGTAATTTAATTTATCATCGCATATAACTGGCACATATTATCACATATAACTGGTACATATCATCAGATATAAGCAATACATATCATCACAAGTAATTGAAATTCTAAATTTAAAATTTAAAATCCTAAAATTAAAAAAATAAATCTAAAACAAAAAAATAAACCCTAAAAATGAAAAATTAATCTCTAAAATGAAAAACTAAACTCTGAAATTGAATATTAAACTCTAAATTATAAATTTCTATCATATATCATCACATATAACTGACACATATCATCACATATAACTGGTAGAATGATAGATTTTTGCCGGGACCCTAAAATAGAAAACTAAATAAAAAATAAAAAAAATAAACCTTAAAATGAAATATTAAACCCTAAAAATGGAAAACTAAACCCTAAAATGGAAAAGTAAACCCTAAACTCTAAATTTTTGTCACATATCATCACGTATAACTACCATATATCATCACGTATAACTGTCATATATCATCACGTATAACTATCATATATCATCACGTAAAACAGGGTGTGCCTAGCAAGGTGCACCAGGTGCACCTAATAAATTGCCCCCTGATTGAGGTACGAAATCAGGTATAATTAAAAAAAAAGATTTCTACAAATAGAATGTGATCACCTTTATACTCCTAACTTTCAGCAATTCACACATTACTTATAAAATATCATGTATTCTTGAAACCATATTTCAACAATATATAACCATAACCACGGATTATTTATTCGACCTAAAACAGGTCAATCACAAAGCACAACTATAACCATAAATTATTTATCCGACCTAAATATTAAAAAAGATGTATTTGGCAATATTGAGAATGATGTAATTATTGAACCTTATCAGACTTGAGGATACGCATAGAACAATTGTCACAAGACATCCTTTTCATTTTCTGTCATTTTGTTCGTGATTTTGTAGGGGAATATGTCTATTTCTGATCTCTGTGTCATAAGAACAATTGTGCCCCTCCATTTTTAATGCTGAAAATGCTTATAGCTATCTCTCATACATCCGGAGATGTGTAATTTGGATAAAGAGATGTATTTCTTAAACTATGTCAGTATAGTTTCTCAATAAACGTAATCTGCATGTTAAGTAGTATAAACACACTTTCCAGCAAGATAAACCATTCAAAGGGCCACTCTTCTCCATAGCTGCTTCCGGTGGATTTTACTTGTGAAAATAGATGCGGCTTGGGTTTTCAATGTATGGCTTGCTGTACAAATCAATGTGTAAAATTGACGAAGAAATGTCAATGCTGAGTGCATTACTTGTAAAATGGGGTTAGTTTTAAATCTTGGGATCCTAATTATTTTTTGTTTGAATATTGTTGAAAATCTGAATTGTATTTTTGTACATAATAATCCAGAGCAAGATTTCATGTGATTTTTTTTATATTTAGATTTTCATAAGCAGTAAATTTGTATGGAAAACGTGGGAATGAAGTTTCAGTAGTCTTGCTTTCTTTTTCATATGTTTTCATGTTATTAGCATGTACATTTCTCAAGTGAAATTTGAACAACTGGCTGTTTTGTCATTGTGCAATTTAGAATTTGAAATAGATGATTCAGAAATTCCATTTATTCGGATTGTGATTCAATGTGTTTTATGCATGCCCTTTTGTATTTGAACATTTGGTCATTATAATTGCATTCTCAGTCATTTGGGTTTCTTTAAAAGAAAAAAAGGGCCTTGTTTTCCTATTCGAATTAATTTTTTTTCCTAACTGCGGTATGTTTGAAATTGAAATCCTATATTAATAATATTCTGGCTGAATGTAAGTAGATAATACATGTTCGTTATAATATATAAGTTTAGTTTGACAAATGAAAACCCCAGTTACATGGCATAAAGACAGATAATTTCAAGAAAAAAAGGATTTTATTAAATAGTTTATATGAACACTGCGTTTTGTGAACGCTCTTTTTTATTTTTATTGTTATTTTTGCCTTGAAAAAATATTTTATGGTGTTTCAGATAATGAATAATTTAATTAGAATCTTGAGGAAGGGGGTGAGTGATTGAGTGATGTAGTTTTCTGATTGTACTTTTGATTTATTTGGTTATCGACTACTTTTTATTTCTGCTATTATATAAAAAAGAAATTCCCTTTTAAAATCATGAGTTTTTGTGTTAATTATTATTTTCTATTTGTTTGAACTCTCCCAGGACATCCAGAAACTGGAATGCTATTTACCTTT
>BMAC01001358.1:0-81099 GCA_014905375.1 Phtheirospermum japonicum
TAAGTTAATAAGCGAAAAACACACTTCTTCTCTCTCAATAATATTAGTGCGCTCAAAATAATAAAATGCGTAAACAAGCATTAACCTCAAAAGAGAAGCCGAGGGCTCCTTTTATAGGAACAGGAGAAGAATCCCAATATYTAGGGTTACCTTTCACGATAAGAATTCCATATATACCAGGATTCTCACAATCATCTCTTAATTAGGACTTCTCATTTATGGCCAGTCCCCATAAATAACAAAACTTCTCCATAGATATCCCAATTAAGCCGGTACATACAGCCCACTAGGCCCATAATGATTCACATACATTAGATCCACAAATCGGGCCCAAGTACCCAGCCCAAAGTAAAAGAGGTCGCGACCCTGTATGAAAAGCCATCCCCATACTACAGGTCGCTACTCTTCACAAAACCACACACTCGCATTATAACAGCTCGCTCACCTCCCAGGGGTACACCCTCCCTAGGAAATGAGGTCGCTTTCAACGTTCACCTCATAATTTCACGTACAATTATTTTGGGCCGTATCACCCGCCATGGCTCATGCAGTTACGAACTTTGTCTCGTAGTCTAGACATGGAAAAAATATGGTATTCGCTCAGTTTTATACCACAAGTTGCAACTGATGAAAATGATTTTAAAACCGTGGTCAGGTCAGAAATGGCCAACCAAGGCCCATTATCTGATTATTCCAATCACACCGACATTTTATATCAAAGTTGAAAGGAAAATTCTAATTTACTATATTTGTATTACTATTATTTTTTAAATACTCTAATAAAAAATATTTTATTCTATTTATTCGATTATATCCTATTTAATTAAAGTTACTACTTAAACGATCAAAATTACACCTACACCTAAAAGTATAATAATAATAATAATAAGGGAAAATTACCGTTTAGTGACAAAACCAAATATGTATCTACCATTTAGTCCTTTTAATTAATTTTGTTACATATAGGCCAAATTAATATTATTAATTAATAAATAATTATGGCAAATAGTTTGTATTACCTAAAAGCATTCCAATCAAATCACCGTTCTCGAACAAACGAACCGAACCACTATCGTTATGAGCGTGATTAATTAATGAGTTTTTTGTTTACATTTCTGATTATCTTTATCTCTTTGCGCTTTTGACTCTATCAATTCGCTCTATCAATTCGTAGAAATAATTTGCGTTTCCATATTAGTATGAAATTCTAAAATTCAAACTGAGTATGAAATCTTCTGGGAATCATGTGAATTGTAACGATAAGTCTAAGTTCAATCAAATCCCTTAAAATTAGTATGAATTCTAAAATTTGAATTGAAATGAGTATGAAGGAAATAATAGCGGTGAAATATGATCAAGAAGTATGAAACGAATGAATGTCACTGTTATCACTAAATATTTCTTACTAATTCACATATTAATTTTTAAGTATGAAATTTTAAAAATGTGCGGGATGAAATTTTATAAAATTCTAAAAATTCATAGAAACAAGTATGAATTCTTAAAAAACATGTATGAAATTTAACCCAAATTTGCCAAAAAAAAACCTCACCGAATTCTTTCATTTTCCGATGAAAACATGTTGACTTTGACCTTCTGACAAAGTCAACGCTGAGATGTCCTAACCGATCATGCCAAGTTTTATACGTATTAGTAAACTTCATGTTTACTGTGTCATATATTTTTGTCGGTCAAAATCGCCGGCACCGTTCTGTAGCCCGCGACGAGACGAATCCACCGGACCCAAGGGCCCGCCGGAATGGCTCGCCGGAGCGGTCCGAAATCAGCCTGAACCGCTGCGGACCCTGCGTCTCCAACGCCGCCGTCGCCACCTCTCGCCGCCGTCTGTCATAACCGTTAACTAAAAATAAGTATGGATATGAAATTCTACGTTAAATTAATATGAAATTCTAAAACGCTTTATAAAATTCTCAAATCCCGTTAAATTAGTACGAATGGAATTTAATCATATGATCATACCCAACAATCAAATCCCGTTAAATTAATATGAAATTCTAAAAGTTTTTTCAAATTAATATGAAATTTCCAAATCCCGTTAAATTATTACGAAATTTTATTAGTATGAAATTCTAAAACGATGTAAGGACCCCGTTAAATTATTACGAAATTTTATTAGTATGAAATTCTAAAACGAAGTAAGGACCAGTCAAATCCGTTAAATTAGTATAAAATTCTAAAAGGAGTAAAGAAACGTATGAAATTCACGACAATAGGTTTTTCCAAATTAGTATGAATCAAAGAAATTTTATTTGTGCGTTTTTATGTTGAAATTTGGGGCGTAATGTAAAAGATATATGAAATATCTTTTGAACTTAATGGAATAGGGTCATTTGCTTTTGACCTAAATGGTCAAAGCCCCTAATAATAATGGCGTATAGGGTTTTGCTCCACATGTAATGAGTGGTATAAAATTATACTCGATGCAGTATGTATTTTTGTTTTGAAGGTATTGTGTAGTATGTAATTATCTCGTACAATCTAATATAAAATTAGACGGTTCAATCTAAATTTTGGAAGAAAAGAAAACTGCATAATGTAATTTACAATCTGTTAGGTTTAGTATGTAATTTGGTAATACGTAGTATGAATTTTAAAATGTAATAGTATTTTTATTAATTTTTTGAATTTAAGTAAAGTTATGAATTTGATAATGGTAGTATGAGTTTTAAAATATAGTAGTATGTAATTTGATAATAGTAGTATGAATCTTAAAATATAATAGTATGAAAATATTATTGATTTTGTGAGATTTTAGTATGAAATCCACAACATCAGTTTGAATTTCATATATAATATGAAATTGAAATATAAAAATATAAAATTGTAAAAAAAAAAAAGAATTTTAATGTGACATATTGCACAAATAATTACATGATATAATATGAAATCTCACGGCGTCATGTGAAATTTTGCCTATAATGATTATAAAAATTAGTAGTATGGAATTCCAACAGTATATAATATAAGTATGAAATTGCATTTATAAAAGAACAGTGTAGTTTGAAATTCGCCGTTAGCAGTTGGTGACAATGATTTGAAAATGTCATGTAATAGTATGCATTTTGATTATATTAAATATTAAATAAAAAAATAAAACTGAATGAAAAAAAAAAAATCACTAAAATAGTATTCTTATGTAGTAGTTTAAATTAAATAGAAAAAATAATTAATTATATGAAAATTATAAAAGAACTGCCCCAATGAATGGCCACATATTCAAGTAGAATTTTATCTTTTGATATGTTAAAAGATAGTTCGTACATATGTAATCAAGATTAACCAAAAAGATTGTTTGAGAAGCCAATTTGCTATTGGTCAAATGACATGATAAAGTTATGGAGGTTGGTGGCATTTTGATTGTCACTCACCTAATAAAAAATGTTTAGTATAAATAAATGGCAAAAACTTGCGTTAGGCCAGATTGACGGGTCGTGACCCGTTAGGCCATTTGACCCGATACTCTAATGTATTGGTTTTTGAACTATAATGTATTTGTTTTTTACTCAAAAGTATTGATTTTTTATAAATATCTGACAAGTGTTATGATATATTAGTTTTTGTATTAATATTATGATGTATTGACTTTTTACTATAATGTATTGGTTTTTGTACTATAATGTATCGGTATGAAATTTTGGCCTAACAGATAATTCGTTAGTCCGGCCTGACAAGAGTGTTGCCCTAAATAAATATAAAAGTAAATCTGAATCCTAGTACATATATTGTTATATGATAAAGTTATGGAGGTTGGTGGCATGTTGATTGTCACTCACCTAATAAAAATTGTTAAGTATAAATAAATATAAAAGTAAATGTGAATCCTAGTACATATTGTTATAGGGACAACAATATAAGCATAACAAGCCAAAATCGTGGTAGGCAGAGAATACAACTCAACCCTTGGGTGAGTGTACTGTGCAATAATCTTGAAATAGATATGTGACATTAATATATTGTCATCAGATTAAAAAATATAACAAAAAAAAGCTAGCAATCAATGAAACTTGAAAATTTTAAACCAAGCTTGAAACATCTTGATGATACACACCCTTTTATAGTCTTATTCTTATACACAGCTTCTATATCACCTGCAAATTTAGTAACAAAAATACTCTTAAGCTTGGTTGCAATTGTTATCCTGTAACAAAAGGCGGTGACAAAAGACCTTTCACTAATCAAACTTAACATACCTTTCAAATCAACTTCCAAAAATCAAGACTTGAGGTTCCCATTTTCCCATGAACAATGTACATAGCCCTTAAGATGATAAGATTCCTTCATCATTTTCTTTGCACAGCCAATAGCCGCAGGGCTGCAGTCGACCAGCTCGATCGTATTAAAATTTCTACTACGGTTAAAACCCAACGGTATCTCCACTAATTTATAGCAATGCCTAATAACCAGGTGCTGAAGCTGCATAAAGCATCCCTTATCGACTCTCCATTTCATTAGATCAGTATCTTCAAGTAGCAAAAACTTAAGTTGCACGAACTCCCCTTCACGCGTTTCCCATTCCGCCCCTTGAAAGGCATAGCACCTCAATTTGAGCACTTCAAGATTAGGCAACGAACTAATCGCTCTCATGTACCCCCACGAATATCCGAAGCCGCTCAAACTCAACTTTTTTAGACCAGGTGGGAAAATTGCCGAAGAACATGGGGTGTCGGTGACTTGAGACATACATTTAGGATTCACGACTACACATTTGAGCGACTCTAGAAAATGTAGATGAGAAATTTGATCAAAGAAGCGCAATGGGGGCTCGACAGAGTTGGGCTCGACTTCGATTTGGACTCCCAACTTCTTCAAATTAGGGAATCTTCCGAGAATGTCGAGGGTACAGCTCTGAGGGCTCACGTCTAAGAGCTTTACTACGTTTTGTAAGCGACGATCGTCACAAGGAACTGGTAAGTTGCACCCCGTGATCTGAAGGTGCTTCAATTCTTTCATATCCCATATTTCCATAGGGAGAAATGATAAAACACTCGAGGACTTAATGTTGAGATGTCGACGGACAATCAAGAATTGAAGTTTCCAGAGTTTGGATATCAAACGAGGAAGGTTTCCGTTACAAGTGAGGGCAAGATACCTTAATTGAACAAGTTTAAGTACTTTTTCCGGAAACTCGTAAAAACGGATTGTAAGAGCATCGAGTACTCGGAGCAACCTCAGATCGAAGCATATTGGCACTTGATATTGATGAGGTGGACCATAACATACCAGAGAACGCGTTGTGGACGCACAATTAATTTCCATCGACTTGTACACATCTTTGATGCCGAACAAAACATTGTTGTGAACGCACAATCGGAGCTGGCTATTCATACCTTCTTCCGACAAACCATCAGCACGGCTATTTAAGACACCGAAAAACTTGTTCTTCGCGGCCACTCCAACACACATATGCCAAAAGACCGAATGGAGTCCGCAAGTTTTAATTCTGCCAGTTGAGCTCTTTTGGCGGGCAATGACAAGATTTCTAGAAACAAGATCCTCCACGCAACTCATACTAAGATCTTCTAAAGTGTTCCACCAATTTGGCTCGAGAAATCGCTCAGAACCCCACAACTTAACGAGCGTGGAGACAAGGATCTCTTGATTCTGAGGGAAAACTCCTATATAGAGAAAACAAGCCTTCAAATGTTGAGGCAAGTAGTTGTAGCTCGGAAATAGCACATTCGACACCTGATCATTCGCATCTTTGAAAACGGAATTTTTCCTCTCGGCTACCTCTTTCCAGTACTCCGGAGTCTTATTCTTTGATTTCGACAACACGTCCGCAACCGTGACGATTAGAAGAGGAAGACCTTCACAATTCTCCGCAATCTTCTTTCCGGCTTTCTCAAGTGAACGGGGACACGGTTTGTCACCAAACACCTTCGCTCGAAGGAGATGCCAACTTTCTTCTTTATCCATGAACGGCACATTCGTGATACGCCGGATAGGATCGCTAGCATCATGAGCTACTTCTTCTAGCCTAGTCGTCAGAAGGACTCGACTCGCGGTGTTGCCATCGGGAAACAGCTTCTTGAATTCGTGCCAAACCTTCTTGTCCCACACATCGTCTAATACGATGAGATATCTTTTACCCTTCAAACTTCTATGAAAGTAGTCAACTAACTCCTCCTCTGTTTCCCTAACCATCTCATCATTATCCTTCATTTCAGCTATAACTCCTAGAAAGATATCTTTTATTCCTCTTTTCGGTCCTACTCTCACCCAAGCACGAAACTCAAAATACTCTGAAATAAAATCATCGCAAAATATTTCCATAGAAAGAGTTGTCTTACCGATGCCCGCCATCCCAACGAGGGAGACAGCTTGGATTTCGGGCTCCCACCAGTGCCTGAGCCGATCAATCGTTACTCTAAATTCATCGGAAAGTCCAATCATCCCCTGATCGCTCCGCACATAAATATCATTATCTTCTTCGGACTCCGAGCTGCGTAATCCGTCCACGTACGCCTTCTTCATTGTCCTCGCAGCTCGTCGAAAGAAATCAATATCAGTTTTCAGTCCTTGCAAGTCTACAGAGAATGAAGTTGGATGATTTTCATCTTTAAGGAACTGGTTTGAAACATGGGTTTCGAGTACATCTTCGAAGTTAGAAACGGCTTGACTGAGTTTCCCATCCAAAGCACTTATAGTCTCTCTGCTGCTGCTATTTCTGTCCAGTTTTTTTAGATTTTCTTGCAAGGAATTAACTTCTTTGTAAGCAGAGTCAAGGATCTTTATAGAGGGTGAAGTAATGGAAATGTAAGAAGAATTTAGAAGGCGCTCAATTGTTTGTTTAAGAGATATCAGAGCTACATAATCCATCACACAGAGTAAACTGAAACAGTTGTTTTAGCACAAGCTTTTGTTGAAGAAATTAAATTGATGGGTTTTTTCAATTGGTGTTAAGGTGGCTGTTTTTGTAGGGATATGACAAAGAAGTCAAGAAATGAAAATATTTAATAGTAAGTTAAATATACACATTAAGTCAAAAATTTCAAATTAAGTCGGCTATTGTACACCTACAAATTAAGGTGGCTGGGCAGTGTGACCATTTTTTTAATTATTATCACTATTATTTTTTACTTCATACGTATCTATGTTTGTTTTAATATATATATAAGTAATATTTTTATATGTTTGTCAAATTTTTTTAAATTATTATCACTATTATTTTTTACTTCATACATATCTATGTTTGTTTTAATATATATGTAAGTAATATTTTATAGCAGAGGCGGGGCAATGTTTTGAAAACCATAACGGATATCGAATCGGATCAATAACTGGTTCATTGGGTCATTGATTCGACCGGTTGAACAGTTTTTAAAAAATCGGTCATCAAATCGAACTCATATATTAAATAATAATTATTATGTAATATAAATAGCAACAATATTAATATCATATATACCACGTACAATTCTGTTATCCAACACATCCATTCAAGATCAATCTCATTTTGTATGAATTTATTATGATAACAAAAATTTAGAATCATTTAAAATAATTTTGAAATAAAAAGGTTGCAAATAATGAATATTGATCATTTAATATTCAAAATTATTTAAAATTTTAGAATCAATTAAAACAATCTTGATACTAAGTTGATATTTGAAATAATTGGACCTACCTATATATATATTTTTTTTACTAAAAAAAAGATTAGAACCAATTTTTACCGGTTCACCGGTCTTTACCAGTGGCACTAGGTATTAGCCACCTGGACTAAGTAAAAAATCGGATTGGGCTCGAGACCGGTTCCCGGTTAACCCGGTCGGACCAGCCGGTCCGGTCCGATTTTCAAAATACTGACAATGTTTTAAAAATCGGAACGGACATCGAATTGGATCAATAACTGGTTCGCCGGGTCACTGGTCCAACCGGTTGAACCGTTTTAAAAAATCGGTCATCAAACTGGACTCATATATATATATTAAATAATAATAATAATTATGCAATATAAATAGCAACAATATTAGTATCATACATACCGCGTACAATTCTGTTATCCAACACATCCATTCAAAATCAATCATATTTTATATGAATTTATTATAATAACAAATTTTAGGATCATTTAAAATAATTTTAAAATAAAAAGTTTGCAAATATGAATCTTGATCATTTAAATTCAAAATCATTTAAACTTTTATGATCAATTAAAACAATCTTGATACTGAGTTGATATTTAGAATAATTGGAACTACCTATTTTTTTTTCTACTTAAATAGAATCGATTTTTATCGGTTCACTGGTTCACCGGTTTTTACCAGTTCTTGTCGGGTGGCACCGATCATCCCGAACTAAGTAAAAAATCGGATTAGGCACAAGATCGGTTCCCGATTAACCCAATCGGATCTGTCGATCTGGTCCGATTTTCAAAACACTAGTGTATAATAGTATATAATGTAGGTCTTCTAATAAAAGTCACATAAGGTCCTCATACATTTTGATAAAAAATGTTACAGTTAAAAGTCATGTTTTAAAAAGAATCTAAATATTATTTATTTATTTATTTTGATAAATATAAACTTTTATCATAAAAGTATATATTTTAGTACAAACAATATAATCATCTAACAAAAACTCAAAAACAAGTGTTTGTGAATGGTAGCAATAGTAAACCCATAAACTTAACTTTTGTATGGAACCTATTTTATCACATAAAAAACAAAAAACTCACAATTTTTTAGAACCTCGTTTCACAGTCATAAACCACACACATGTGTATATTCATTCCCAATAATAACCAAAAAGTGGGAGCATGGCTTCTCAACAATTAGCAAGAAGTTGAGTTTTAAATTATTAAGTTAGATTTTACTATTGCAAATAACAATGACAATAATTTCTTAAGCCATTTTTTGTTTGGGTTTCGTCAAGAAGTCCGATCACAATAACTTTTAACTCATTGTCTACTCTGTTTTCAGAGTTCATTTTTATTTTAGAATTTTCTCAAGATATATTTTTAATTGGTCTTTTAAAAAACTATACCAATCATTTCAATCTATTTTTGAAATAAATTATTGAATAATCAATTATCGTTGTACTCTATAAAATTTATTTTTAAACCACTTATATAACTTTAACAACCAATTATTAATTTACTATTCTTATGTTTTTTGACACAATACTATATATATATATATATATATATATATATATATATATATATATATAGGATTGGGTTCCGGTGAGAATGGGTTCGTGGGTGAGAAATGAGAATAAATCATAGCCATTATAACTAATCTAATCTAATGGATTAGATTTAATCAAACAAATATAAATCCTAAAATAGGGAAAAAACGCAAGATAATATGTCCACGCAATTCTGTGTTCACGCGATATCTCCCTGTCACGCGAAATCCAGTTTCTTCAAAATCCTGTTCTCGCGAAATTGGCCGTTTCTCTCTCCCTGTTCATGCCACTTTCGATCCCGCTCTGCGAAACAGACTCTGGACAACCGCGGCGAAACCTTGGCAAAATCGAATCTGGGCTTCCCGCAAAACCTAAAAAGCATCCCGCTCTTCTTCTCTCTTCGATCAAGAAAGAATTCTTCGATCCCTCTCTTCTAGGTTTTATTCAAAAACGATTCTATTCGATTTTGGGGAAAAATTTTGATTTTGGAGGCACGATCTTGTTCGATTTTGGAGGGTCTTGCTCGAATTTTTTTCTGTTTTCTACGATTTAATTTTTCTTGCACACCAATGGCTTCGATTTTGGACGAATCAAGTAATATTTCTTTTAAATTAGGTCAATTCATCTAATTATAACAGTGCATCTGATTTACAAACTCTCCTGATGTGCGTTTGGGCTAATTGTTGTTTGTTTTGTGCACAACTCAGTGTTAGTTTGTGCACATTAATGTGTTACCTTGTGCACGTCCCTACTGAATTGTGTTTTGCACGTGTCCTGAGGTTTTAAAAAAATTTGTGCTTGTCGATGTTTGATGTGGTTGCTGTCTGATTTGTTTTGTGCACAACTCAGTGTCAGTTTGTGCACATTAGTTTGTTAACTTGTGCATGTCCCTACTGAATGGTATTTTGCATGTGTCGTGAAAGTCTTAAAAAAAATTTGTTCTTGTCGTCGTCTGATGTGGTTGCTGTCTGATTTGTTTTTTGCACAACTCAGTGTCAGTTTGTGCATATTAGTGTGTTTTCTTGTGCACGTCCGTGTTGAATGGTGTTTTGCACGTATCGTGAAGTCTTAAAAAAAATCTGTACATGTCGTCGTCTGATGAGGTTGCTGTCTGATTTATTTCCTGCACAATTCAGTGTCAGTTTCTACACATTAGTGTGTTCCCTTATGCACGTCCGTACTGAATGGTGTTTTGCACGTGTCGCGAATTATTAAAAAAATTTGTACATGTCGTTGTCTGATGTGGTTGTCGTGTGATTTGTTTTTCTGTCGTGTTATATGTGGCATGTATTGTTTTGTGCACTGATTGAATGCGAGCTTTTGCAGGTGATGTTGAATGTTCTTCCCACAATTGTGAGCCTGTTCAACAAACTATGGTCATGGCACCTAACTCTTATTTTTAGCGTTCAAGACTATGTAAAACAAAGGAGCAATTGGCAGAGTTCAAGACCCTTCATATTATTTTCTTTTTTTTATTACTCTTAATTTTGCGACGCAGGTTGTGCACAAACAAGTATGATATTTTGCACAACCGATCAATAAATCTTGCACAATAGTAAAATAATTTATGCACAATGGTATTTTATAAATTCTTATTTTAGGTGTTGGTCTTTTGGGCTTTTCATACAAATTAATTGGACTATAGTTTTGTCTGAGATTTAGAAATAAAATATTTTTTGCATTTTCTTTCTCTATTTGCTTGTTATCTTGTATTTAAACATGTTTATATATTTTCTTATCGTACATCGACAATGCTTTATTTGAGTCTAATGACAAATCCAACCCGATGATCGGATTGTAATGATATCATTTACACAAGTAATGCAATAACATATGTCCAACCAAAAGTGCAACCATCGAAGTTAAAAAATTGGAAACTTAAATATTTGTCTTTCCCTCACCAGGACCATTATTAAAAATTTTAATATGCAAAATACAGTTTTTTGAGTCGCAAAAAATTTCTTCTACTTATGAACAAACAGAACAACAAAAAATAGACATCAAAACATAATAAACATTATGTTCCAATTTTTTCTACTTAGACAAGAGTGCTTACACAACAAAAGATATAAATATACATTAGATATAAAAAAAAGTAAATGTACTGCACATTAGTTCACACAAGCGTGCATAGCAAATTGCACATTAGTTCATACGCGCGTGCACATTAGTTCATAACTACATGCACAAACGACCACCATATCAGGCGAAAAACAGTCTTCGCTTTTCTTTGTTGTATGCGAGTTCGGAGTTGTAGCTGCTGCCATCTTGTTCTCCAGAGGGCTAAACGGATGACGACCAGGCCACTGGATCGGCTTCACAGGGCGCAGACAAGCCAAACGACCACCATCACGTAGCTGGTTGTTGCAAATCGGAAGCTTACTTGCTTGTAAAGTTGCTTCTTTCCCCTTAGCCACTAGAGCACCAGAAGGGTCCCCGACAAGAACAAGAAAAGTGAAGGCTTGCTGATCCCCCCGAGATGAATCTCTATCAGCTTCCTCAAATCAGCAAGACTTGAATCTTTCAAAACCTTCAACATCGTAATCACCTTTCCCGGATTATCCTTCGAATTCTATTTACCCGAGCAGTAGCACTTTGCACGATTATCAGAAAGCGTCTGAAAAAAATATATAAAGTTCAAAGAACAAGCCAATACGCAAAAGGATGCTAAAACAATCAAGCCAAATTATGTTAAAATGCTTGGTGTGTTGATAGTTTAGAGTCAGAACTGCCTAATTTATTTCCATGTGTTATAAGAATGTGTATTCAATGCGTGTTAAACATGGAGTCATTTCCTCTAATTTGGAGTTTTTGTATATCAGCACTTGGGGACCATAAGAAACAGGTGGGGGTGTTTAATGTGAAATTAGCATAAAACCCTTAACTCCTTCAGCCTGATACTTTTGTGGAGTTAGTGATAAAATGATATTGGCAACAATCTCGAGCTTTAAACAAACACAGGCAGCACGGTCAATGACATACGCCAATATGATAAACAAGATAAAAGATCACATGGCCACTATACATCCAATTACAGTTATTCAACAAAAATATCGCTGTTTTGCAATTTCATACCATGTGGATGACAAAATGCTCGTCCAATGCATCCCACGGTGAAAGACATCTCTGCAAGAAAATCAGATAAGCAACTATTACATTTTTTTATATGTATTACAAAAAAAAACAGAGATAACAATACATCAGAAAATAGGATTGTTAAACATCAACGATAGGCAGTGATGCGAACCTCAGACGACCGGCGGGAGATATTCTAATCCAAATTCATCACTTGGCTTGTTAAATTCCAATAAAAAAATCAAAAATAAAATAAAATAAAATTAAAAAAAATAGAGTAAAAGTACGAATCAATAATTCAAGTGAGAGAGAATTAATAATAAGAGGAAAAAAAGAACAGCAAAACAAGAAAGGAAAAAAAAAGATTAAACGTCGACTTTCAATGAAAAGCCCGCGCAACCATCACCGCCGCATCGGCTCCGGCAGCAGGCAGTCTTCATCGCAGTGGAAGCGGAGAAAAGGCGGCGCCTTTTTTTTTTTCATTTTTTGAGAGAAATGTGTGAAAGAATTTGGCACCTCCTGCAGCCACTTAAGGAGGGTGGCGACCTAATCCTTTTTTTTTCTTCACAATCTGTCGAAAAAAAAAGAAAAAGAATGGTTAACCGAAACCACCATCCTCACATCGCCACCTGCTCAGATAAGATCAAGTAGTGTTACCTAAGCAACTATTACATTGTTATTGCCCATTTTCACACCAGCTGTTCACACAGAGAAGCAAAAAACTTCTAAAATCGAAACTTGTTTTGATTACGACACAATGAATACCACTCAAATCAATAGAGATCTAACGAGTGTGCTATGGCATATGAACAAAACACGTTCATTCAAATATCCATGAGCAACATAAAAAATTCCATAGGCAGATTTTGATTCTGAACCCAGAAAAACAAGGTCATGCACTTGTCAGAAAAAGAAAGCACTTCATTCTAAGAAGACCATACAATTAATTAATATGTAACAAGTTCCACTCTTCTTAGAATGAAAAATCACAATTTCATTCTAAGAAGACCATAACGAATAATGGAATAATTTTCTCCACATTCGCTTGCGCGAGTGTTTCTCGGGTACTTTTTGAGCGGCGAGGGATAATACGGTAATGGGTACAGGCGCCAGGGCAAACCAACCGCTCGTGAGGACCATACGGGTCGCCAGGCTGCTCGGCCCGTCCGCGTGGTCAAAAATCGAGAAGCAAACCTCGAAGAGCTACAGGAGGAAATTATTAATCATATATTAATCAATCACATTCAAACACACAAAAACCCCTAAAAATCCACATATGCATTTCATTCTATACTATCTGGAAAAGGATCTCTCTCAGACAGTAAAATTGGGATTTTTTACACCAAAAACAAAATAAGAGCATGAATATCTTACAGATTGGAGGCCGGAAGAACGAAGGGATACCATGGCGGTGGAGGCGGCGACGCTAACAAAGTGGGAAGCGACGGAGAAGGCCTTCAAGGGCATGAAGGTTGATTCACCGGCGTGGCCCATTCTAATTGTAGAGATGCCCAACCCTAACTTGGCCGTGCTAGCGGCGGCCCACCAACAGTAGCCATGGACGGAGAGAATTTTAGAGAGAGAAACAGAAATTTCATCTAATTTTTGACCACCAGCAGTAGATATGAATTGCAGGTCGCCGGAGAGCGGCCAGGAAAGAACAGGTGGGTTTCCGGAGTTGGGTTTCGCGATGGGGGTGAGACGAAAATGGTGAAACTGGGATTTGGAAGCAATCGGGATGAAGGTCTGGGCAGAAATGAGAAAGGCACACGTTTAATTAAAAAATGCCTATTAATTACTAAAATGCCACCAAGTATTTTTAATCACAAGCATTAAATTTAATGGTTATGATTCATTCTCATTTCTATCCATTCTCACATGATCCTATACCTATCTATCTATCTATCTATCTATCTATAAAATTAAATTTTGTAATTATATTTTCATCTCATATATCCTCGACTCTACAAAATTTTCATTCTTTCAATATTTTTATCTCTATATTCTATTATTTCTAAATAACGAAAACATAAAATCCCAACTCTTGGTTCCAAATTCCAGAGAAATGCAACCACACTGTTCTCATGTGACAGTTTGCAAAATCAAGTGCAGCCTCGTTAAAATATCCATAAATATTGATTTATTAGTAATTCAATAACGGCCAGCTGTTCTCGATTAATCATAACTTTATTAAATTGCATGTTGTATGATCTTTATCAATTTGTCAGGTCAGTTAATTGAATAATGATATACTGCCTCGATGAATTAAGTTCTTATGTAATGGTGGTGTTTCCGATAAAAAAAAAAAAACCACATTTTTCATTTTTAATATACAATTTTTATTGATTACCTTATTTACATTATTTAATGTATATAGTTATAAACTACTTGTATTGAGAAAAAAATTTAGAATAGAAATTCTTCACATATTTAATCTTAGAAATACTAACAATCATCATTTATTTCTTTAGGCAGCACGCCGTACCAACGTCATCCATTCATGACAATACATTCAACTATAAAAATTAATATATTATAGTAGAAGAAAACATATCATAATATAAAAACTAATATTTCATAGTACGAATTAGAAATTTATGAAAAATCAATGCGTATAAAAACTAATAAATTATAGTACAAAAATTATTATATTCTCATATCGGGTCATACGACCTAACAGATCATGACCCGTCAATTTAGCATAAAACAAGTGTTTGCATTTTTTCTTTTCACGTGAGGATAAATTTGAAATATATATATAATTTATTATTTTAATTATATTAAATAATTTTCTTTTTTTTAAATAATTAAAAATAATAAATGTACGGGGGTAAAAGTAGTAAAATTATATTTATTTTTATTGTGAAAGTAAAAAATAATTGGATAAATATAACGAAATGGATGTAAATTTAGATTCGATTAAGGTTGGTTGAGCGGTAGAGGTGCTTGTTGATGATCATCGATTGTGGTTCCGAGTCTTAAAAGCTGCATTTTCTTGGAAGTTTTACCTTTGTTCCCAATTTTGGTCATCTCATGCAACTTAAAATATTTTTCATTAATCTTTATCTCTTTTTTTTTTTTTTAATTTCATATTATATAATAATTCCTTGATAGTTTGTGTTCAATTTATGCATATGTGTATGTTTATAAATAAACAAATATACACATATATATATGTGCAAAATATTTTATGCACATATTAAGTTATTATCAATTTATTTTATTTTTAATATTATTATTTGGGCTGCATGAACAAAAATACTGGGCCGGTGGTATCACTAAAGAAGAGTACAGTGGAAATGATTGATTTGATAATCAATTTCTCAATTCATTCTTCAACTAGGAAGAACTTCACACTTACATTACAAACACTATATTATGAAATAAAAAACCAAAAAATCCCCAACCATTAGTTGATAATCACTTTATTTTAAGAATTTGAAAACATTCCTATAGCTAACTATTACTCGCCCAATTGTTTCAATAACTTTTCTGGTCACAAAGTCAGAGAAATATTGAATACTCTAGACTTGTAAAAATCTGTGTGAGAAACAGAGATCACCAGAGAGATGGCTTCTTATGCTGCTCTGAGTTCTCTTAGGCAGACAATCGACTGGCTTCGAAACTCTTCCGATCGTATTTCAATCGTCAATTCATCTTCCGAAACCCTAGAACTCGCATACAATGAGACTCTATATTTCCAACATTTTCTCTTCGCGTTGGATTACAACGCCGACAGCAGCTGGGAATATTGGGTCGGAGCTTCTGATGATGCGACGGTCGGACCCCACTTCTCAAACCACTTTCCATCGGAATATCAAATCTTGCAATTTTCAGGCAATCACTTGAGGCCCTTACACGTGTTTCTCACAGACAGCATCGTTTTGCCGAGCATGACCGGTCTTGATGTGGATGGGCAGCTGCTCAGAGAGGCGGTTCATAGATTGGGAGGCGTTGTTCAAATCCTCGAATCAACTTTCCAAGAATCCCATATGTTCGTAGTACAAATGGGGGACGAAATTAATTCGGTTACCGAAGCGTTAGCAAAGATGAATGAGCACTACAAAGAAGACCAGGAACTGAGTGGCCCTTTGCGTGAAGAATTTCTCAGAACTATCAGCTTGAAGCTTTTAGGTGTGTGTTCTTCTCAAACTACTTTTTTTTTTTTGGTATATTGGACACAAATTGCACAAAATTAAAAATTTATGAATTTTTATATTATTTCTCAAATTCCGATTGTGCAGAATTTGAGATCTATGGAAATAAGGTATTGAAAGAATTTCTTCGAAAATTAAGACAGTGTAGGAGCAGAACTAGCAGCGACAGGCTTAATGCTTTGGATGGACTAATCAGAGAGGTAGCAAGTAAATTAGAAGATATACTTGAGTATGAGTTCATTTTACAATCTCATGAGTCTCATCCATCTTCATTAGTCTCACTTGACTTGTATGGAGTAAACAATGATATTGACTCGTTTACCCAGTCTATGAAGAAGTTGAAAGAGGACTACTTTAACGAATTATTTGACGGCTGCAAAGAAGATGATGATTATGATTACAATCATGATGATGTTACATTAAGAGTTCATCCTAAGATGATTGGATATTACGATGAATTTCGGAAAATCAGAGATGACCTTACAACTAGCGATTCTCGCCTCATAGCTGTCACAGTCTTAATAGGGATGGCGGGGATCGGGAAAACTACCCTCGCCACAAAAGTTTTTGAAGATCCGTCGATTAAGAGCTGGTTCGATCGTCGTGTGTGGGTCGACGTGGGCCAAACTTTTCAACTTGAAAAAATCAGGCTCTATATTCTAGCACAAATGAAACTCTGCAATACTCATAAAATGCTTAGGGAAGGAGATGAGAAATTAAACGAAAGTTTTAAGGGTAAGAGATACCTCATCGTGTTGGATGATGTGTGGGAGAAGGATGTTAACAGTTTTCTGGAGAAGATACTTCCAATATATGATGGTGTGGGAATTCGAGTGTTACTAACGACTAGGCTGAGACCGATCACCTGTTTAGGTCGCATCGACGAGTATAGATTTCATGATATGCGCTTCCTAGATAAAGATGAAAGTTGGGATCTCCTTCGGTACAAGGTATTTGGTGATCAAGATTATTATAGCTTACCTCCTCAATTAGAGAAGGCGGGAAAGAAGATTGCCGAGAATTGTGAAGGTCTTCCTCTTACAATCGTCACGGTCGCCAATCTTCTATCTGAAGCAGAGAAAAATACTCCGGAAGATTGGAACAAATTAGCAGATAAAGAAAATTTGATATTCGCAGATGCATATGATCGAATGTCGAACGTCCTACGTCCGAGTTACAACTTCTTACCTAAGTACATCGAAGCGTGCTTTCTCTACATGGGAGTTTTCCCTCGAAATCATGAGATCACCCGCACAAAGCTCAATGAGTTGTGGATTGCCGAGGGCTTTCTTCATCGAAATCGAAGCGCACCCCTCGAGGATCTTGTCACGATAATTTACGACCTTGTCGGAAATAATCTTCTTATGACCCACCAAAGGAGATTCAATTACGAAATGAAAACATGCAGCCTTCATTCTTCATTCTGGCACCTTTGCAGAAGAGAAGCTTCCACAAACAAGTTTTCTCATGTCATAAAGAGCAAAAGAGATGGTTTATCACATGCTATGAAAAGCCAGCGCCGGTTGTGCATTCATAACAACATTATATTTGTCATCAAAGATGTTCGTGAATCGATGGCATCCGTTTCGACCGCACGTTCTCTCTTATGCTCTGGTCCACCTCATCAATACCCAGTGCCAACATGTTTTGGTCATTTAAGGTTGTTGAGGGTAGTTGATGCTCTTGCAGTCCATTTCTACGAGTTTCCAATGGAAGTAGTAAAACTAGTTCTGCTGAGGTACCTTGCTCTCACTTGTTACGGAGACCTCCCTCATTCCATATCCGAACTTTGGAACCTTCAGTTCTTGATCGTCCGTCAACATTCCAGCATCATCAAATCATCCTCTAGATTATATTTACCAAGAGAGATATGGGATATGAAAAAATTGAAGCATCTTCAGATCATGGGAAGTGATCTGCCTGATCCTTGCGGCGCTCGGTTGCCAAACCTCGTAACACTTTTAGACGTGAGCCCTCACTCTTGTACCAAAAGCATTCTCGACGGAGTCCCTAATCTAACAAAGTTAGGAATTCGACTCGAGTCGACACCGGAAAATTCTAATGAGCCCTTGAGCTGCTTTGATCATATTTCCCATCTCGATAAACTGGAATCACTAAAATGCGTCGTCGTGAATCCTATACTGGGGCCTGAGCCGATTAATGCTTTATTGCCTTCAATTTTTCCAACAAGTCTTATAAAGTTGAGTTTGAGTGGGTTCGGATATCCATGGGAAGACATGAGGGTGATCGCTTCGTTGCCAAATCTTGAAGTGCTCAAACTGCGATGCTACGCCTTTCGTGGTCCGAAGTGGGTAACGAGGGACGGTGATTTCCCCGAGCTTCGGTTTCTTTTAATTGAAGACACTGATTTGGTTCAATGGAGCGACACTGGGATTCAAAGCTGCCGGTGTCTTGAGCTGCTAAAATTTAAGCACTGCTACAAACTGCAAGAGATCCCACAAGTACTTGGAGATCTTGCTCTGAATTCGATTGAACTGGATTATTGCAACCCTTTAGCAGTTGCTTGCGCACACCGGATAACAGAAGATCAATTATTGACTAAAGTAATTGCACGCCATCTTGGTTCATAGATAGATATCAATGAAGCCAGAATACCTCATGGCATGAACCTGGGAAAGTCGAGGATCTATCTTTAACTTCAAAACTTTTCCTGCAGAAATAAATATTAGTCATGACACATACTGCTCGTGCAATTTGCGTAACCTGTCTCTCATTTTTCAAGTTTATGGAGGTATTATTTACATAAAAGAAACATGGGGTACCAAAATTGAAAACAAGGTATAGTTTGAGAACCAATATTGAAAATTATCCCGAATAGTTGTACATGTCAATAGGGACCACTGTTCGCATGGCTAAACAATGGTACATGTTCTTTTCGATTAACACAATCAAACCATAGCAAAACTTTTCTAAGTAACAATAACGATCAATTTCAGAGCATGCATACAAGCTAGGCTACTACTGAAATGTGACTTGTCTAATCTAATTAATTAACTAATTAATTTATTGTAAAAAAAACTAGAAATTACTTAAATAAGTGATATTGTTTTGCAATAGCACACATCCACCATATAGTTCCGATTATATAAACTATTTATTCATATCAATAGTGGATTTATTTGTTCAATTATTTTGATTAAAAAGTAAAAGATCGCCGTCATACAAGATAAAATGATTTCAATAACCGGAGACAATAGATTATATATATTCTAATAAAAGGATTTTAATTAAAAATATAATTATATATATTCTAATAAAAGGAATTTAAGCAGTTATCTAATTGGCCGCTTGATATTAGCACTAATTTCATTCCGTAAAAAAGTATAATTCCTATATATTAGTAACGTATCAAATCTGTATAAAAAAATTAAATAAAATAATTAATCTTATGAAAATTGAAATTCATCTAAGAGACCATAATTAAGAAGGACCTTTTTTTTGTCAGTTTATTTTTTCTCCTTTTTATACTTTTCATTTTTTCTATCTTTCTTTCTTTCTTTTTTCTTTTTTTAGTGTATCAAATATGTATAACAAAATTAAATAAAACAATTAATCTAATAAATTAAAATGGGCCCGATTTATATTATATTTAATAATATATTAGTAGTGTATCAAATTTATATAACAAAATTAACTAAAATAATTAATCTAATGAAAACCGAAATTCATCTAAAAGACCATAATTAAGAAGTACTTTTTTGTCGGTTTATTTTTTTCGCAATAAACTAGAATTAAGATTCACAATTTCAATCCAAGTATAATTCCTATGTATTAGTAGTGATATCAAATCTGTATAGAAAAATTAAATAAATAATTAATCTAATGAAAATTGAAATTCATTTGAGAGACCATAATTAAGAAGGACTTACTTTTATACTTTTCATTGTTTTTTATATCTTTCTTTCTTTCTTTTTTCGTTTTTTGGTTATGAGTTTCTAGAACCAACTCCATGTAATCCTATCTACACCTGTATTCTTTGTCGCAAGAAGTCTATATATTAATCAATCCATGTATGTGCTATTATATATATAGTAGTGCATCAAATCTCTATAACAGAATCTTTCAAAAATTATCTTCTTCATTCAATTTCTTCAAGCCATAATCAACATTTTGGGTTCAAGGTTAGCCTACTTGGCTCAGTCTCTCAAAATATTTTGTTAGTTCGAATTGTAATAGCTATATTTTATTTATTAATTAATTTTATTTTTTTTGCTTGACATTGTATCCCTATATTTTATATTATTTAATGGTAAAATTGTAATCATATAGAAGAATCAATATGTTCTAAAATAAAAAGAAGAATATATCTAAAAAAATCTAATTAGAAAATCACTTTCTAACACACTACAAAACAATCCGGCGATACTGGCGGCTTACTTTGCTGGCGGATATGCTGACGGCTGTGGCCGTCAGCAAATAAGGCCGCCAGTAACCCCTCAGGGAAAGAGCTAAAGTTTATCCCGCTTAATTATACTGACGGCCATGCCCGTCAGTGTATAAGTTTGGTGTCGCTGACGGTCATGACCGTCAGGATATAAAATTTTAATTAAAAAAAATTAATATATACGCTGATAGGCAAGGTCGTCAGCGTATAAGTTCGTTAATCCTGACTGCCAATGGCCGTCAGGATTTTAACCTAAAAATCGGGACCAGCTCATTCCCCGCCTCACTCTGTCCAGAACTCAAAAAAAAAAAAAATCGCTCCATAAGCATCGCCGTCCCTGCTCTGCGCCGTCCGTCCGCCGTGAAGATCGTGGTCGCCGCTCGAAGGTCGAGCCTTCACCGCTGCCGCGCCGCTCCAAAGCCCAGCCTCCACCGTCGCCGCTCCGCTCCAAGGCCTAGCTCCACCGCCGCCGCTCCAAGGTCCAACCACCACTGCCTGCTCCCTTGCCGCTGCTCCAAGGTAATTTTTTTTTTTTCAATTTTAATTTTATATTTTTGTATATATTTTTTATATACTTGTTGTTTATTAATTATTATATAATTAGTTTTAAAGGTTAGGGTTTAGTGTTTGTTTAGGGATTAGGGTTGAAGTTTGGGTCAAATAGGAATTAATTGCAAAATTAGGGCTAAAGTATGAGTTTATTATGATTGAGTATGTAATTATGATTCAATTAGCCATAATTACCTAATTAGGATTTAATTAGGGGATAATTATATAATTATTCTTCAATTAGGGTTTAATTTAAAATTAGGATTTCATTTATGGTATAAATTAAAATTATGTAATAATTTAGGGTATAATTTATAATTATAGTTTAATGAGGTTTAATTTGAAATTAGGGTTTCATTGAGGGTATAACTTAAAATTATGTAATAATTTAGGGTATAATTTATAATTATAGTTTAAAAATATTTTTTTCTTTAAAATAAAAATCTATTTTTTTTTTCAAATAAAAATCTATTTTTTTTAAACTAAATATTTGTTTTCTTTTTTTTTAATCAGGGGATAATTATATAACTATTCTTCAATTAGGGTTTAATTTAGATTTAATTTCATAATTAGGGTTAAATTTATAAATAATTACCGAATTAAGGTTCAATTTAGGAATAATTAAGCTTTGGTAGATTCTGGAGTAGACATGTCTATAAAGAGCGCATACAACATTTATACAGAGATTGTCCTGCTCAAACGCCCTCCCCATGTCGGCTCCAAACATCTATAATTCAGCAGTAGATACAGTTCACGAAGGAGTCTTTTTGTAGTGACCATGCTAGCAAGGAGCCATTTGATTTTTGGAGCAGACATGGTGAGGGTGGTCGAGGAAAATGATGACCTGTATTCGAATGTTGTGTGGCTCTTTATAGACAACACGTGTCTACTTCAGAATCTACCTAGTTAGAAGCAATCTTGTATCATAATTACCTAATTAGGGTTCAAATAATTTTAATATAAATTGTAGTTAATCATTCTATTTTTATTTAATTTTAAAAATAAATTATAGTTTTTAAAATAATCTTAAATTAAATAAAAATTTATTTAAAATTCTGTTTTTATTTTCTAGTTAAAATAATTAGGTTTCAAATAGAGTTTAATTTTGAAGTAAAGTCTTGATTTTAAAATAGGGGTCTAATCGTAATTAATTTCGAAATGAGGGTTAAATTGGTAATTTTCTAGAAAAATACGTACACAAAGTATATAATTAGATAGTTATTGGGTTAATTTAGTAAATAATTAGGAAAATAGGGTTTCATTGTATTAACTTATATTATTAGGGGCTGCTTTCAAATTTAGATAAACTTTAGGGGTAAATTATATTGTGATATATGCATGTATGCACCCATTATATTGTTATATATTGTTCATGCATGGGAGGTCGTGGTGATCGGCCGAGATTTAAAAAAATTGTATATTTTACATGCATGGGAGGTCGTGGTGATCGACCGGAGTTTAATTTTGTTAATATATATTATTGTCATTGGTGTTGTTGGTTGTATACCGTCGGATATTGACGTGGGTTGCGGCGCCGGCCGGGAGGTGTTGTCCCTCCAATAGTGGGTTATCAATTGTTTTTTCTAAAAACGTGATAGGGTGTCACGAGGTTTATTTAAGTTTTCAAAATATTTTTCAAAAATGTGACAGTGGTAATTGCTTATTTGGAACCTTGGCGAAGTGACGCGATGCATATAAATCACTTGTTTGAGAATTCATATCAAATAGAAAAACTTGAAACTAAGTTTTGAATTATTCCAATATTCCTTAGACCCGTTTGAGATTTAGTATCAAATATAGAGTTTGATACTAAATTTCGAATTGTCTCATTTTTGGACAGTTTGAGAATGTGACTTGTAGTATTGTTATCTTATGTGTATGTTTTTTTTTAGTTTTGAAATTTCAGTTTCTGCATCTCTCTAACTGTTCTCGGGTGCACTGAAATATACGTGCACTACGAGAACAGAGGGGAGATGCTGCCGAAATTTTGAATCTAAGAAAAATGCATATTTTAAGATAATACATACTACTAAATGTCACGTTCTTGAATGGGATAGAAGCCTTACCAATTATAACTCGAATTACTCATTCTTCTCGTAATGCTGCCGAAATTTTGCCACCTTCTTTAATTCTAGAATCACGAATAACACTCAAAAATCTTAGGATGGTTGATGATCGTAGTTGGATGTACAAACAGAATATTTCCGGATTTCTAAATTCGGCGTTCGTAGCCGGTGTAGATAATTTCGTACAATTTGCACTCACGCATGATTCTGCAGAGAGGGACGGTGATAAACTAAAATGCCCTTGCCCATGAACTAAGTGTAGGAACTCTAGTTATAGGTCTATCGATGAGATAAAATATCATATCGGTACCAAATGGTTCATTACTGATTACTACATTTGGACTCATCACGGGGAAACAGTTCACGTCTCATCGCCTGCTAATATTGAAGTCGGGGGATCATCAAATGCGTACGTCGATATGGTGCAGGATGTTGTCGGTCCCAATTTCGATATGAATGACATTGAGTTGGATGAATCACCTAATCTCGAGGCGAAGAAATTTTTCGATATTCTGAAAGTTGCAAAAAAACCTCTGTATCCCGGCTGCGAGAAACGCAATCAGTTATCTTTAATTGCCCGTCTTATGAATTTAAAACTGGAGCATGGAATTTCTCAGAAATGTTATGATCAATTTATTGATTTAATCAAATAGATCGTGCCAGAAGACAACAATGTTGCAGATAATTTCTACGAAAGTAAAAAGTTGTTGAGAGGTATAGGGTTACCGGTAGAGAAGATAGATTGCTGCGTTAAGAACTGCATGATTTATTGGAAGGATGATTGAATCTGGATAAGTTCAAATTTTGTGATCATCCACAGTTCAAACCCGCGAAGAAGGGACAAGCTAAACGATGCAAGTCCAACTTAGTTCCGTACAAGAGGAAGTTTTACTTTCCTCTAACGGCCCGCCAGCAGAGGTTGTACGCATCTAAAACAACGATAAAAGATATGCGGTGGCATGCAGAACATACGGTAGAGGATGGTTCCATGCATCACCCGTCAGATTCTGAGGCTTGGAGGCACTTCGATCAAACTCATCCAGAGTTCGCCGCCAAAACTCAAAACGTAAGATTGGGTCTATGTACAGACGGATTTCAACCTTTTGGAAGTTTCGGAAAACAATACTCTTCATGGACGGTGATTGTCACACCATACAATTTGCCTCCCTGGATGTGCATGAAAGAGCAGTATATGTTTCTCAGCGTTCTCGTCTCGGGCCCACAAAACCCCAAAGATAAGTTAGATGTTTTTCTACAGCCATTGATTGAGGGGCTGAAGCAGTTGTGGTCCGATGGTGCTCTCTCGTACGATATATCTAAAAAATAGAACTTTCAGATGCGAGCGGCCCTTATGTGGACCATTAGCAACTTTCCTGCATACTCAATGTTGTCCGGTTGGAGTACGACCGGTCGAATGGCTTGTCCGTATTGCATGGAGCGTTCATACGCTTTTACCCTGCAAAAGAGTATGAAACAATCATGGTTTGATAACCATCGTAAATTTCTAAAATGTGATCATCGACTTCGTAAAGATAAAAAAAAAATAGGAAAAATAGAAAGGTTGAAGCTCTGTCGCCGCACGTGCGTTCTGGAACAGAGATTTTGGCCGAAATTGAACGGCTAGGACTTCTGAAGGTAACCGATGAAAATGCAGAACATGTGAACGGACTAATAGCGAAGAATAGTGGTTGGAGAAAAAGAAGTAGATTTAGGACAAATATTATGTTTTCTAGTTTATGTACAAGACTTTAATTATTCCTAGATTGTGTTTAGGATTTTTTTTTAGGATTTTACCAAGTTTAGGATTCTTGGTTGTCTATTTAAGACACAAGAACTCCTAATACTTGGATATGATTGTTTTTAGAGATTTACGCACGGGATTTCTTGAAGGACGCAAGACACAAGGAAGACGCACAAGAGAAGAAGAACACGATAGAGTTACTTGGAGCCAACGTTCGTGATAAACAAGATCTTTGAAGTTGCGTGACCGACGAAGAAGATCTTGCCATTCCGGCAACAAGTATTTAGTATCAAGTTTCTTGATATTTAGTTTTCATATATTACTTCATATTTTGTATTGAACTTAAAAAGAAAGTAATATGGTTTTCGGGTTTGTACACCCAAGTTCACAAGTACTTTTACTTGTGAACTGAATGTGTTTAATCGTGTTCTCATATTTTAATTTTCGGTGCATAAGTTTAAATTTACTCTGGTCGATGTTGTTAACTGATGTTGGTAACATTGATTAACAATATCGTGAATTTGAGAATTATTCGTATATCCATAGACCTTCAAATTTAACAATTGGCATCTAGAGCGGGTTACTTAACCTTTTAAGTATTGATCCTTATTTTTTAGGTGCTATGGATGCTCAAGGCAACCCGAGGCCTTTAGTCCTTAATGGTGAGAATTACTCTCTCTGGAAACAGAGAATGAGGTGGTACTTGAAGAGCATGGATGAACGTGTTTGGAAGACCGTCCTTGTTGGATGGGAAAAGCCACGTGTCACGGATGGCGAGGGCGATACCATTCCCAAGAAAGAGGAAGAATGGACTGCTGACGAAGCAGCTGCTGCAAATTGGAACTCTAAATGCATCAACGCCTTGTGTGGCTATGTAGATGCAAGCTACTATCGAATCATCAAGAACTGCGAGTCTGCAAAGGATGCATGGGACGCACTCCAAAGGGTGTGTGAAGGAACAGCAAGCGTGAAGAAATCCAGACTAAGAATGCTCTTGTCCACATTCGAGGCTATGAGAATGAATGAGAATGAATGAGAAAGAATCGATCATGGACTACTCTGTGAGATTGTCGGAAATAATAGAGGAGTGCAGAGAGCTGGGTGAGCCCATAACTAATTCCCGTCTTGTAGGAAAATTGCTAAGATCCATTACGAAAAATTATAGCATGAAGGTGGTGGCAATAGARGAATCCAAGGATGTTGATAACATCGATTTCAACACCTTAGTTGGAAAYCTCAAGCAATACGAGATGGAACACGTCACCTCTAAATCGAAAGAGAACAATGTTGCTTTTTCTTCCGATTCAATTGCAGTCAATGATTAATATGATGAAGATTTCGATTTTAATGGAATTATTAAAAAGATGGAGACAACTACTCTCGGAGAAGATGAACTGGCCTTTGTGACTCAACGCTTCAACAGTTTCTTGAAGAAAAAGAACAACTCTGGAAGCTCAAGTACAAGGAACAGGACACAGACATCCACTCCAAAGTTTACTGGACGTACTCTTCCACGATCACAGTCCACAAATTCAATTTCCAATGTGTCCAGTTCAACAAAACCACTCAACGAGATTCAATGCCACGAATGCAAAGGTTGGGGACATTACAAGAACGAGTGTCCCAACACTCTTAGAAAGAAAAGTATGGTTGCTACGGATTTCACCGAAGATGTTAATGATTCTGAGTCAACTGATTCTGTTCCACCTTTATTCTCCCATGTTTTGTGGGACGACGATGTTCATGTTGGTTTGCTTGCAGACAACATCGTGTGCCTGAATGCCGAGACCACTGACTATTATGAGGAATACGAACAACTGAGTGTTGACCACAAGAAATTGTTTGTCAGTTGGAGTAAACAGGTACTCAAGGCCAAAGAGCTCGAAAAAGAAGTAGAAAAGCTAACCAAGGAAAAGGAGGATCAGCTTGACATCATTGTCCGGCTGGAAACATCTCTCACCAAGAAGGACACTGAACTTGAAAAAATAAAGAATGAGCTGACCACTGTTCGAGGAACCATTTCAAATCTAAACAAAGGTAAGGCGAAGCTTGATGAAATTTTGCAGGTTAGCTTCCCAGAGTCCTCTAAGCATGGAATAGGTTTCAAACCAAGTCAGCCAACGCAAGTGTCGAGTCAAGAACGAAAATCTTCCAAACGCCACAAGAAGAGGAGGAGACATTTCGTGTGTCATCATTGTGGAGAACCAGGGCACATTCGCCCCTTTTGCTGGAAGATCATTGGCGAGAGAAGACATTTTCAGAGAAAAAATGTGTCTGTCAAGTCCAATGTTGGTAACCGCGCTACCAACATCAATACCAACATCAGATACAAACAAGTGTGGGTCAAGAAAAACAGCGTCAAGTGCAATATGATCCATACCTCCCTGAAGTCTCTCGTCCCTGGAGCCTGGTATTTTGATAGTGGATGCTCGAAGCATATGACAGGCTCAGAAGAATTTCTTTCCAACATTGTCAGATTTAGAGGTGGAAAAGTAAAGTATGGAGGAGGCGCAAATGGCCAAATCATTGGCCAAGGGACTCTCCACGTTCCTGGCGTTGTGACACTGGAAAATGTGCTGCTAGTAGAAGGACTTACTGCAAATTTGATCAGCATAAGTCAATTATGCGACGGAGGATTCAGCGTTAAATTCAACCGAGAAAAGTGTGAAGTTTATGATGAGAATGGATCGTGTATTCTCACCGGGAAAAGAACTTCAGATAATTGCTACCAAATTCATAGTGATGCTTTTTGCAGGTTGTCCCAATTTAGTGATGCAGAACTATGGCATCAAAAGCTTAGACATGTAAATTATAAGATGATGGACAGGTTGGCCAAGGAAGAAGTTGTGATGGGGCTGCCTAAGCTCAACACCAAGATCATTCCAGTGTACGAGGCATGCCAGAAAGGAAAACAGGTTAGAGTGTCACATCCAGTCCAACAAAGTCTCACTACATCATCGTGTCTTGAATTGCTTCACATGGATCTCATGGGACCACTTGAGGTTGAGAGCCTTGGTGGTAAGAGGTATGTTCTCGTAATTGTTGATGATTTTTCTAGGTTTACTTGGGTAGAGTTTTTAAAAGAAAAATCTGAAACATTTGAGGCTTTCAAAAAACTTGCAAAGAAGCTATGTGTAAGGTTTAATGTGAAAATTGGTAGGATTAGAACTGATCACGGAAAGGAATTTGAAAACGCATCTTTTATGAAGTACTTCACCTCTGAGGGTATTAGTCATGAATTTTCTTCTCCAATTATCCCTCAACAAAATGGCATAGCTGAACGTAAGAATAGAACTCTAGCGGAGATGACTAGAACTATGCTCATTTCTAATGGGATAACTAAAAGATTTTGGGCTGAAGCAATGAACACTGCATGTCATATCACGAATAGGGCTTATTTTAGACCAGGTTGAATTGTTGATTGGGAAGAAACCAAACTTGAGCTATTTTCATGTTTTTGGATGTATTTGCTATGTGCTTAACGATAGAAATCATCTTGCTAAACTTGACTCAAAAAGTGATAAGTGCATTTTCATGGGCTATTCCCAAAATAGTCATGCATATAGGTTGTTTAACCTTCGAACTCGAAGTATGTTTGAGTCAGTAAATGTCAAGTTTGATGATCTAACGAGCGGATTCAAGCCTGCCGAGGATAATGATCTGTTTTATGATCAAAACCCTCAAGGTAGTGTCACTCCTACTTTAGATGATGGTGCAGCTATTGAGAACAAAGATGCAGCTGCTGAACTCATAGATTTGAGTGATGTTGATAACCATGTTGATACAGGGATACCAACATCAATTCCAACATCGAGCCAAGTTGCAGAATCTGATTCTGATTCAGAGGAAGAAGATCCAGCAGATCCCATTGCTCTTCATCACAGGGACATTCCATCCAGAATCCAGAAAAATCACCTCGTGGGCCAAATCATTGGTGATATGGATGAAAGAAGTACAAGACGAAGACAAATAAATTTCAAGGAAATGTTCAGGTATGTATGTTTGTCTACTAATTATTCTAAAATTCGTGAGTCTTCGTACCTTTCTGAAATAGAGCCCAAGCGCGTGGAGGATGCACTCAAGGATGAGTTCTGGATTCGGGCTATGCAAGAGGAGCTCGACCAATTCGCCAAGAATGATGTGTGGGACCTTGTTCCACGACCAGAAAATGCTCACGTGACAGGGACCAAGTGGATATTCAAGAACAAGACTGATGAAGCAGGCAACATTGTGAGGAATAAAGCTCGACTTGTCGCACAAGGGTATACGCAAATTGAAGGAATTGATTTTGATGAGACGTTTGCCCCTGTTGCTCGAATTGAGTCGGTAAGACTTTTGCTTTCTGTTGCTTGTCATATGAAAATTTCGTTGCATCAAATGGACATTAAGAGTGCCTTTTTGAATGGGGTCTTAAGTGAATAAGTATATGTTGAGCAGCCTAAAGGATTTGTGGATCCTTAAAAACCTGATTTTGTTTTAAAATTGAAAAAGGCCCTTTATGGTTTAAAACAAGCTCCTAGAGCTTGGTGTGAGAGCCTAACTCAATATTTGCTTTATTTGAACTTTAGACGAGGGGAAGTTGATAAAACTTTGTTTCTTCTTAAATCCAACAAGCACATCTTAATTGTCCAAATTTATGTAGACGATATTATTTTTGGATCCACTAACGAGCAGATGGTCAARGAGTTTGTCACTCGAATGTCTGATACGTTCGAAATGAGCATGGAAGGTAACCTCTCGTACTTCCTTGGTTTACAAATTAAACAGCTTGATGACGGTATTTTTCTTTCCCAAAATAAATATGCAAAGAACTTAGTCAAAAAGTTTGGGTTAGAGGGTGAAACTGTCAAGAAAACGCCACTGGGCAAAAATGTGAAGCTGTCCAGAGACGATGTTGGTAAGGGTGTTGATAACACCATATTTAGAAGTATGATAGGGAGTTTGTTGTATTTGACAGCAAGTAGACCAGATATTATGTATAGTGTGTGCTTATGTGCTAGATATCAGTCTAATCTAAAAGAGTCACACTTGAAAGCTGTTAAAAGAATTATTAGGTACATTGCTGGTACAACTGAACTAGGTGTGTGGTATACTAAAGATACTGGTACTGAACTTTTGGGATTCACTGATTCGGATTGGGCTGGGGATGTAGTAGATATGAAGAGTACTACTGGAGGATGTTTTTTTCTGGGTAATAAAGTAATGTTAAAACTCCACTATCTAGAATATCTATTTTTTCAATCAAAATTATAATGGTATATATGATTGGTTTTCTATTATTTGGTGCTCTGGTGAAATACAATAATGAAGGAATTCAAACCATCATGCTGGATTGTTCAGAAGTTTCGATAAAACTTTTAGAGATTAACCAAAAATCATTCACTGTATGATTGAGAACTTTACGAATTGGTTTTAAATATGTTGCGGACAAAATTCTTCTACTAGAATTCGAAAGATGATAATGATCGATGATGAAGTAAGTATATGCTATACTTTTATGTAACTATGATGGTTTCAACAAAATTTAAAAATTAATACTTCACCCAGGGGGTCCAAATTGGAGTAATTATGTTTAATGACGATGTAAGTACTACAATGGAAAGTTCGAAGTCAACAAGATTGATTTATATATACATTAATGTATTAAAAATGTATTTATTTAACTCCAAGTATAGATTAGTCTTATATGTTGTGCAAAGAAATGACAGTTCATCTATAACATTATTCGAAGATGCGGCGACAGTATATGTAGGGTGTGCTATCAATGAATACCTTGCATCAATCAAGGAGGTAAATTCCTAAAAAGGATATATTTATTAATTTATTCATTTATCTGTATTTTTTAACAATTACCCAGCAAAATAATAAGGAAAAATAATAATATATACAATCTATAACTATAAATTTTCCAAATAATGAGGTTCTCATAAAAGTAAACACCAAACTAATCAAAAATACCAAGAGCAAGTTAATTCATTTATGTGATGAAGGATCAAATATACAATTAATTTAATTTAATTTATATATATAATATTTTAATTTTATTATGTTATTGTGTTTAGGGAGAACATGAGTACAAATACTACAGGGGATTGAGCTTACAAGGGTTGACCGAGTTTCGATTTCTGATTGCTCTCAACAAAAAGAAGGGTACATGGAAAGGAGATTTGAGTGAAGTTGGTGATGTAATTGAGAGGATACAATTTGATCTAAAAGATGAGACTAATAAAGAAACCTTAAATATATCAGTAAAATCAAACGATATTGGTACGAAACATGTCGAAACTTCAAAATAGAAAGAAAACAAAAGAAAGAGACTCACGAAAAACAACAACAAAAATGATGTCAACATAGTTTCAGACAAGAACTCCGTCACCAGTCTTACAAAGAAGAGTACGACAAAATAATCGAAATCAAATAACAAGAAGGCCAATGAAGGTGACATCAATGTGATTTCAAGCGATGATGAGGAGACAATGATCAGTCTTTTAAAGAAGTGTGGCAAGAGACAATTGAAATCAAATAATAAGAAGACTTACCGTACCATCAAGATCAAACAAGAAAAGGATTAGTTTACAATTAAAATTAAAAATTTAAATATGCTATTTATTTCCTTTCGTTTATGATTTTTTTCAATGGATAATGAACTCAATATTTGCTTATTTAAATATTTAACAAAATAATTTTGTATTTTATCCCCTTACAACTTTCTTATCTTTGACAAAATTGATATTACAATTTTTTCCGATTTTATACTAATGATATATTATATAAGTAATTAAACTAAATAATTATGCCATCACGTGCAACGCACGTGTATTTTACTAGTAGGGAGAGAGGTTTGGAAAGAGAAAAAAGCCATGTGGGAGAGAAGAAAAAAAGTAATATAAGATTAGTTTATTTGTTTAGAGAAAGAATTAATGATCATTTAGTTTCTTTTTTTAATAGGAGTTTATATATATATATATATATATATATATATATATATATATATATATATATATATATATATATATATAATCACTTTTATATTATTTTAGTTTTTATTGTTTTTTTTTTGTTAATTATTATTATGAGTCCAACGATATCATATTTGTCCCATTTTTTGTTTTCAATAATAATAATAATAATAATATTATTATTATTATTATTATTATTATTAACATACACTTGCTTTCTTTCTTCTTTTTATGGACATTACACAGCAAGTGTGGCACCTTTTTTCTTCTTTGTTTGATTTTTCATGGATCAAAGCAATTGCAACAAGAGTGTCGGCAGGTAATTCTAAAATTTCAGATCTAGTGCAAACATTTGAAACTCGAGAATTTGATGGAGGTAATTGGAAATCTCATTAAGAATGTGAATCTTCCATATTCAATATATATTAATATTTATACTTTTTTTTTGTTATTTTGTTATTTATTTATGTTGGGTATTCGAGAGTAGCCTTGTGGCTTGATCCTTAACAAAACAAATATAGGGTTGAAATTCAAATAAAACTTTATTATCTTTATTAAATTATGAAACACTCAAGAGAACTTTAGTAATGTTGGGAACATGAAAAAGATTTTTGAGTAGAAAAAAATGAGTAGATGTAGGATGAGAGGATTTAATAGTAGATTTGCCAATATTAGATATGAAAAAACCTACACCGTTACTCAAATGAATTTGATTTGTTCCTTGATACTCAGAGGAAATGTTGAGGTTGGCAAAATTTGGAGTAATATGATTTGAAAATCCTGAATCTAGTATAGAGTCATAGTCTAATGCACTGTCTTATGTGGTTATCATTGCTGACATTATAGAGAGATGAGACCATGTCTAATGGTTTCTATTGAGAGAAAAGTTGTTTTTATTGGAGGCTTGACTGGTAGCATGCTTAAAATTATGCAGTGTATGAGGAGTGAAGTTAGGATCCATCCTGTAATAACACTTTGAGGCAATTTAGTTAGTGTAACCACAGATATGACAGGTTACACTATTGTTATTATTGTAGCCTTTGCCTCCTCTACCTCTAGTACCATTGTTGTTATTGTTGTTACCATCCTTTCTTGCTTGTCTTGAACAACAACATTTACAGACATGGAACTAATTTCATCAAACTGAGGATTTTCATCTTCTATCCTGGACTCAAAACTCAAAAGAAGGCCACTAGCATTCTTGAAACTCCACTCTTTAGGGCTACATGTGATGGTAACAACCATCGGATCATATTCACTACCTAGACCAATTAGAGCATGGAGTAACTTGTCAAAATCTTCAATCTTTGTGATCAGAAGCAGCTAGATTATCACAACAGGCCTTAACCTTAGTTAGATATTTTCTCATAAACAAGTTTCATTTCTTCATGGTCTGCATTTGGATCTTGTATTGCATGGTCTTTGCTCCAGATTGAGCAGCAAAATTAGTCTCAAGGGTTTTCCACATCTCATGACTTGTGGTGAGACCAACCATGAGAATGAGCACATTTTCTGACAGAGAAGAGAGCAGCCATGATGTTAACAATTGACCTTGCCTATGATAAGACTGAGAATTAGAATTAAGAACTATCAAACTATCCTGGTTCTTGACGACCTTAGAATCTCAGTAGTGGCATGTAAATAGGATAATTCAAGACCTAAGCTGGTAGCTGCAGCTAAAATCTGTTGTTTCCAAGGTAATTATTTTTACTGAGTTGGATTGAAATAAGTTATGTTGGGGCTGAACAAGGATATTTTGTGGAGGAGCAAGAACAGAACTTTGTAGAGCAGCTGCAGTAGAAGTTGCAGTTACTTGTGGTGCCTCAGTTCCTTCAGCCATATGTTAAATTATAGGTAAATGGATGAAATGAACATATCAGAGTCAGGCCCTAGCCTGCTGACAACTTAAAAGAACTATAGGAAATATTTCACATTGCTTTCATTGATACAAAATGTGTTAACCACAAAACAATATATAGAAGATAAACATAAAGGAATATCAGAATATACTAAGCATCTAGCCAAAAGACACATTACAAGGGTCGTTGATCTTCATCAAATGATCAGCTAGGCCATAGAATTGAAAAGGAGAGGTGTAAATCAATCCAGTACTGATAAAATCAAAAGATTGGTCACCAAGAATAGGGGGTACTAACCTCAAATCTGAGATCAGCAACCTGAAATACTTTCTAATTACGTCACAGCGACCTGATTGATCTCTGAGAAGCCTCTTGGTGACCTAATCGATCCTTCAAAACAACAACCTCAGCCAAGGCGGTGGACGGCCCCGACAAAGGTCCTCCGATGCTTAAGTCAGAAAAGTGCGAGAGATATTTTCTATAGCTCAAAACGTAGGATCGAATCAATTAAAAATAAAAGTGAGGCATGAACCACCTTATAATGACAAGAGAAGTGTTTTCCAAGTTAGGGTTACCTTCTCACACTATAATTCCATAAACACCATGACCGACTTAGATTTAGAATTTCTCCTATATGCTAAATTCCCATAAATAATAGATCTCTCGCTTAAATTACCAGAATAGGCCTGGGCCTATAATTCTTTTAATATAATTCGCCGGGACCCCACAATACCATGCATATTAGCCCATTCGGTTCTAATATTTACAAAGCTCATTATCGAGCTACCAGATAACGCCGATCTAATAAAACTATAAAAGGTCGTTACCCTGTATGAGAGCTCACCCTCATAATTCAGGTCGTTACTCTTAAAAATCACCTCGTCCACCTCCTAGAAGGAATGCTCATTTCGAGAAATGAGATCGATTATCACAAATATCATCATATAAATTTCATTAATATTTAGTATCGTATCAAGTACAGGAGGACAATATAACTGCAGGTACGTACAGGTATTGGATTATTGATTTTATTAATATCATTGGAATCTTTTGACATTTTGGTTTCACATTTTACTAATTGTTTTAATTTAGAGAATTAAAAAGGATATTTGGACTTGGTAAGCTGTGAGGCCTAAGTTGAGATATCAACTGACTCTACGTCTTACTACGTACCACACGATTTTGAAGACCATGTATGCCGGTGGGTGTTGGGTATTTTTTATCAGTACACGTTAGTTGACTTATTATATTAAGAATCATTATTTTGAACAAATTTTTTTTTCAGACATAAATGTATTCAATATAATAATATAAATATATCACGAATTTTAATACATCTATTACACTCCGATAATTGCCTCGCTTTGGTTGACTTCTTTGTCACATCTATGCAAAGTCATCTGTATTTAGCCATAGATGCCAAAACACAATGAAAATTCGTGTTAACCTTTATTAAAGCGCCAACTGTTGTGAACAACACCTTTCTATTTATTTCTATATTTTTTAAAATAAATAAATTAAAAATAGTGAGAAATGGCTTCTACTGCTGTGATTTCTCTTGTGCAGACAATTGATCGCCTTCAAAATTCTCCACATATTCCCATTGTTCTAAACTCCTCTTCGGAAATCATCAAATCTGCGTACAATGAGGTTCTGTCCTTAAAAAATGTTCTCTTGTTGTTCGATCGCAACATCAGCGTTAAAAGCGTGTTTTCTATCGCGAGAACTGACGTCAATGCTTTAGAAGTATTTGAATCCTATTTGTCGAATCATTTTCCAACAGAACATCAAATCATACAATTTGCAGACAAGCAACTTTTGCCATTGCAAGAGTTTCTTCAGGACAACGCTAATAATAATATTGTTCTGGATGGACAGCTTATCATAGAAGCAGTAAATAAACTCGAAAGTGTTGGTGAAAATATCTCATCCATATTCCGAAAATCACTTGATTTTTCAGAAAACATGGACGAATGGATTGATTATTTTACCGGAATGGTGAGGGAGATAAAGCGATATAGAAAAGATTTGCCAGAAGTAGAAGATGATATTTATAATCAATTTGGCGAAATTCATCGTGTGCTTACAGGTTTGTTTTTTTTCTCTCTTTTCTTATAGATACAGACCGAAACAGTTTTCGTAATTAGTCATTTTCTTTTTCGAAATAACTGACTTAGCTTATTTCAATTTCCAGAATTCATTACAACAGCAGACAGGGTGTTTGAAGAAATTCTCAAGAGAGTTGACAGGACAAGGAGCAGAAGCAGAAGAGAGAGGCTGAGTGCTTTGGATGGACAAATCAGAGAAGCAACTTGTGAATTAGAGGATAAACTCGAAGCCCGTTTTTCGAATCAGATTTTCTTGCAATCCGATCAGAGTCATCCATTTTCATTCTCCTTGGACTTACAAGAAGTGAACAATGACATTGAATCTTTTATCCATGTGACTAGGAAGTTGAAAGAGGAGTACATTAATGAATTATTCAATTTGTCTGACGAAAATGACGACAACAGGGACGTTGGTGATGTTACATCAAGAATCGATTATGGTGAAGTAAAGACAAAGATGGTTGGGTTTTCTGATGAATTTCGTAAAATCAGTTTTCAGCTTTTTTATGGGAAATCAAGACGAAAAGTTTTATCACTGTGTGGAATGGCGGGAATTGGTAAGACTATTCTTGCCAAGAACATATTTGAAGATCAATCAATTTCGTATTGGTTTGATCATCGTGTGTGGGTTGCCGTCGGCCCGAAGTATCATCTAAGAGAAATCCTGCTATGTATTCTTGCTCAAGTATACCCGAGCACTGATAAAATGCTTTTAACGGAAGGGGATCAAGAGAAATTAGCTGAGTGCTTGTTCAAAAGCTTGAAGGGTAAAAGATACCTTATTGTGTTGGATGATGTATGGGATAAGCAGCTAATTAGTAGCTTGGAAAGGCTACTTCCATACGAACGCAATGGGAATCGAGTGTTAGTGACAACTAGGATAGGACGAGTAGCGGGCTGGTTTAGGCATAACGTGCGCTTTCTAAATGAAGAAGAAAGTTGGGATCTTCTTCGTGAGAAGGTGTTTGGCGAAGATTCTTGTCCTCCACGACTTGAGAAAGCGGGAAAGAGGATTGCCGAGAAATGTGAAGGTCTACCTCTTACAATCGTCACGGTTGCCGACCTCTTATCGAAAGCAGAGAGGACGCCAGATTACTGGAACGAGATCATATTGAATAAAAAGTTAATTTTCATGGGCGCATATGATCGGATCATGAATGTACTACTTCCGAGTTACAATGACTTGCCTCAACATTTGAAAGCATGTTTCCTCTATATGGGAGTTTTCCCTCAAAATTATGAGATTACCCGATCCGAGCTTATCAAGTTGTGGAGCGCCGAGGGGTTTCTCGACCAACATGCGAGCTTTACAGATCTCGACAACATAATCGACCACCTAGTTGATGGTTGTCTTCTTATTGTCCGCCGAAGGAGCTCCACGTTTAAAGTAAAAACGTGCAGCCTCCATTCTTCCTTTTGGCACCTCTGTAGAAGAAAAGCTTGGGAGAACAAGTTTTCCCACGTCATAAATTGCTACGAAGATGGCCTAGCGGATGGTATAAAAAGCCAACGCCGATTGTGCATTCACAACAACATTTTATTCGGCATCAAAGACGTGTACAACTCAATGGCATCTATTTCAACTGCACGTTCTCTTTTATGCTCCGGTCCACCTCATCTATATCCCGTACCAATATGTTTCAAACTGAAGTTGCTTAGAGTATTGGATGCTCTTTCAATCTGTTCCTACGATTTCCCAATGGAAGCACTTAAACTAGTCCATCTAAAGTATTTTGCACTCACTTACAACGGAAAGCTCCCTCGTTCCATATCCAAACTATGGAACCTTCAATTCTTGATTGTCCGTCGTCATCTAAGGATCAAACACAACGGGTCTCACACAAATCTTCCTATTGAGATTTGGGATATGAAGGAACTGAAGCATCTACAAGTCATGGGCAGCGACCTGCCATATCCTTGTGACGACACTCTTTTACCAAACCTCATAGCACTTTTAGATGTGAGCCCTCGCAGTTGCACCAAAGGCGTACTTGAAAAGCTCCCTAATCTAGAAAAGTTAGGAATTCGAATCGAGGTGGCCCCTTTTGGACATGAACCCCTTAGCTGCTTTGATCATATCTCACATCTGTCCAGGTTAGAATCGCTTAAGTGTGTCATCGTGAATCCGGTTCTTTGGTGTGATGTCGTCGTGCCACCTCCTCCTCTTTCGATTTTTCCATTGGGTTTAAGAAAGTTAACTTTGAGCGGACTAGGATATCCCTGGGAAGAGTTGAGCAAGATCGGCTTGTTGCCAAAACTTGAAGTGCTCAAGTTGCGATGCTGTGCCTTTCGAGGACCAAAGTGGGAAACTAGCTACAAGAGATTCTTGGAACTAAGATTTTTATTAATCGAAGACTGTGATCTGGTCCATTGGAAAGTTACAAGTGGAAGCTTCTACAGAATTTGGCGCCTAAGCCTTAAGAATTGCTACAAATTGGAGGAGATCCCATTGGAATTTGTTGGTAATCTTCGCGAGATTGAGGTAGTCGACTGTGGCCGTTTAGCTATGGCTTGTGCAAACCATATAGAAGAAGATCGGTCGAAGATACCAAAATGGAACCTTGATGCTAATATCCGTTCTTCGTATATGGGGTGATGGGAAACATCAATTTTTTTGCTAAGGTGACATTACAGGAGGGAAAAAAAATTCTTAGCTTCTAATGGGTAAAATGAGTGTATTTTCTTTCCAATAAGCTGAGAAACGGTTCCAACTTAAGGAACATTTTGCTGAATAATTAAATTTATAATATTAGTTGTCGATGGTCTGATTAATTGAATTGATTTAAAAAGTTAATAGTTGTTATAAGTGATGATTGATAGCTGCCGTTGATAAATTATAGTTGGTAGATGATAATAATTTGAAGTTAGTGTTTAGTAAACTAACTTATTAAATTAGCTGATTAAAGATTAAATTACTAATATAAATAGGTTCAAATTATATTTGAACTTAAAGACAATTATGGGCCTTAAATTTAATTAAATGAATAGGTTATATTTTTTGTATATTTCCTTATTTGATTAAAAGTATTAAGATTGTATAATAAAAGCACTACTGATATATATAACTAAAATATCAACAAACCAAAAATATTAGTTCGCAGGTTCGCATAAGATGAGTAGGAAAGAGAAAAAATGTCACGTAAATATCATGTAGGATTTTTTTATTTTTTTTAGTTATATAAAATTTTCTTAACATATAATTATGATAGATACCTTATTTTGTATTAATTATGATTTGGTTATTTTTTTAATTAAAAAGTCACTTAGGATTAGTTTCTTCTTTTAACTATGTAGGAATCTTCTTAACATAATTATGATAGATACTTTAATTAATATTAAAAATAATAAGAATTAATATTATATATATACACATATATATAATCACTTATACGTTATTTTAATTTTTATTTAGAGTTTTTTTTTTTACGTTTTATCGTTATGTTTTTTCATTTCGAGCCCAAAAATCTCAAATTTGTCATCTTTTATCAAAAATAATTTGATCACTTTATTTAATTAAATTATACAAAAATGCATAATACAATATAATTTGATATTATTTTTATTGGCTATCAACATGTTTATAAAATATTAATACGATTCAACACTTTTTTATTTGAATTGATCTCATAAAATAATGTATTTTGTTATTATCTCAAAAATCGCGTAAACAATACAAGTGCAAACTCAACATTAAGTTGAATGAACACTGACATCAACTACAATAGATTTGGAAAAAAAATCAACTAATTCCAAAAAAAAAAAAAGGAAGGCCGCCTCTGAAAGCAAATGTTTCTAAACTCAATAATTTTGAAAGCATTCATGTCTAGGGATGACAATCTCGCCCCGGCCCGGCCTGACCCGCGCCGTTTGGGGCGCCCACCCCGTGACCCGTGGGGGGCGGGCGGGTCCGGGTACCATCTCCGCACCGTGGGTACCCGGCCCGCCCCGCCCCGCCGAATATTTTTTATTTTTAAATATATTTTATATATGTTTTAAGTATTTATTTCATATGATTAATTAAATTCTTTTACATTTAATATTTTATTTAATATGTATATATTTATAATGATATTTTTTTAATAATATTTATTAATGAGCAAAATAAAAGATAAAAAAAAACTTATAATTAATCTTATAAATGTATAATTATTATATTTTCTTACATATATTATTATTTTTAATTAAAATTTTATTTTATATTTAATTTTTATAGTAATATATGTAATATTATATATTAAAATAATCTCAAATTTAATAAAAATAAAAAGAAATAACTGCACCGGGCCGACCCGACCCGACCCGTGACCCGCGACGGGGCGACCAGACCCGACCCGTGAATTGGACGGGACGGATCCGGGTCCTCTAGTACCCGGCCCGACCCGACCCGTTGGCATCCCTAGTCATACTTAATTTCAATTGAAATTTTAAAATTGAATTTATTCTGTTAGGTATGTATTTATATTTCACATATTAACCGCTTCAACATTATTGTAATATTTATATTTTATTAATACTTATACCGTAATTTGCTCATTGTGCGGAGGAAAAAAAATTATCTTCAGATGATATTGTAGCAGACCTACAATCCATGCTAGACATTGAAAACAATAATAAAAAAATAAATAAAAATCATGTAAGAGAAAAAAAATCATGTATGATTTTTTTTATTATATAAGAATTTACTTAATATAATTAGGATAGATACCCTAATTAATATTAAAATAACAAGATCGTTTAAATATACATCATTTAAATACACACGCGCGCGTTATGTTATTTTGGTTTTTATTGTGAGTTTTTTTTTTTTAATCCAATAATATCAAATTTGTCACTTTTTATCAAAAGTAATTTGACCACTTTTTTATATTAAATTATATAAAAATGACAACATAGTTCAGTATTTATTTTATTGACTATAACATGTTGTCTATCAAAATATTATTACGATTCAATATTTTTTTTATTTGAATGGATCTCATAAATAATATTTAATATTAATGATGGTTTAGTTTGTTTTTTTTTAATTATGTATGAGTTTTTTTTAACATAATTAGGATGATTACCATAACTAATATTAAAAAAATTAATAAGATCATTTGTGTGTATATATATATACTAGTTTTTTTTTCACCCGTGCGATGCACGGGGCAGAAAGTTAAATATAGAAATTCAAGTTGTGTTAATATTATTTTATTTATTATTTAATATGTGAATAAATAAATAAATATCTACGATAGAGATTGAGAGAAATAACTAAAAGATTCACACTTCATAAATTATATATCGAAACCACACTACGTACATGAACGTTAAGTTCATACGTTCGTAAATATTCTTTATACACCACATTATTGGTCATGTTCGATCCCGAATCGTCATCACCACAAACTAATATCTTCAATCCCTTTCGATGGGTGACACGCGACACGGCAACATATAACTGACCGTGACTGAAAACGGGATTCTTCAGATAAAGGCCGACGTTCGAGAGCGATTGACCCTGACTCTTATTTATCGTCATGGCATATGAAATCATGAGCGGGAATTGCCTTGTTTGAAATTTGAAAGGTATCCTAACGTCGGAAGGCGTTAGACTCATCCGGGGAAGCAACACTTTTTCTCCCGCCTTTGCACCGGTTAGAACTTTGCATTCAAGGACGTGAGTGGAGAGTCTCGTAACAACCAATCTTGTCCCATTGCACAATCCCATTGAATGGTCTATGTTCCTCAACAACATAACAGGCGTACCCACCTTCAGATGCAGCTCGTGCTTGGGCACCCCAAAACACTTTATACCATTCAAGAATTCGGGCGTGTGCAAATCACTCAAAAAATCACTCCCACTGTCGGATTTGCAGGCACTGTCCGAACTCAGATAGGTGTACCCCTCGCTCGAGTTCAAAGTGTTCATGTACTCATTGACAGAGTCCACAACATCGAGAGTCGGGGCCAATATGGCCCTATCTTTCAGGAACATCGGGTCATCAATAGAGTCCCTAAACATCGGATATGTATCCTCAACAATAGCCGCAATGGGGTCGCCCGAATATCGGAGGAGGATATCATCAGGAATTTCTATTGCAGCACAACCGTCATTCGGTCCTCCTATCTTTCCATCTCCAATGCTGGAAATCCAATCGAAGAACTCCTCCAACTCAGCACGTTCTTGTCCATCACCAATACTCCGGAGCCTCATGTTCTGAGTAAGTCTCAACACAGTGCAGTGCCTCCACATGCTGGACGCATTGATAGCCGCATTGACTATGTCCTGCCGGCTGCCCTTGGAGTCAACGGGCAATATCTGACGAAAGTCTCCACCAAACACAACGGTCTTCCCACCAAAYGGCCTGTGCCTGTTGGCCGAATCTACATCCTCCATTATATCCTGCAAGCTCTTCTCAACAGCCTCGAAGCAATGCTTGTGCATCATCGGAGCCTCGTCCCATATTATGAGTTTGCAACGAATCACCAACTCCGCAAGCGGGGTGCCTTTCTTAATATTACAATCCGACCCTTCGTGCGGATTCAGAGGGATACCAAACCGAGAGTGCGCGGTCCTTTCACCAGGCAAAAGCAGAGAAGCTATGCCGCTCGATGCCACATTCAGCACGATATGACCCTCAGACCTCAGCCTAGCGGACAGAGTTCTCCACAGGTACGTTTTTCCCGTACCTCCATAGCCATACACGAAAAACATAGCACCACCATCAGACTCAACCCCACTCATTATCTTGGAGTACACACCCTTCTGCTCACTCGTCATTTTCGAGAGAAGTTCAGCATGCTCAGCGAACAACGCCTTACGATCATAGTTCAACTCATCCTCGATCAATCTACTGCGACCAACACTGCTACCATCGTTCTCCGGAAACGGCATGGAATCATAATCGCGCAGGCTCTTCCCCTGACGTCTCAGTAATTTCTCAATCTCTACCAGAGATAAATCCTTTACTTGAGACTCACTCAAATTCAGTTCTGCCAAGTAACAACACAGGTTTAGGTCATAGCACACTCAAACACAATAACCATAACTAACAGATACATTTAGTGAATTATAATCACGATTCATTATGCTGCACCACGTGCACATACCTGGATTCTGAAAAATCCGACGTTGCCTGTAGAGCACATCCTCCGACAGAAACTGTCAACTCTTGTCCCAAACTTCCTCGGGCCTAGCAAGAGTATCAGCCGACAGCAGCGACACAAAAAGACGCCTGAGAGATTGAGCGGAGGCCCACTCACTTGCTTCGGCGATGCCATCAACGTACTCCCTATCGTCCTCCAAAAAACCACGTGCATAACATGCCTCACGGTACGACGCATGCTGAACACCATCGTGCTTCCTATAGTCTGCATAGCAAGTAATTCCGCAGACAACAGTAAGCAAGCACCTCAGGTAGTAATTATCCCCACAGCCTGGGGGAACGTAATACAACCTACCAACACACGAAACTTGTTTCCTGGGCCTCCACTTCCTCACAGACCTGTCCCATACAAACTCGGAGGGTGCATCTGCATACGTCAGAAGTCTCGCCTGAGGATATTTCTTATTCGCCTCCATCCATTCAAGGAACATGCTCTCCTTAACTGTTTTTTTATTCAGCACATCCTCAATATCCTCGTCCTCTTCATAAACAATGCTCTGTTCGTTCTCCAGATGGAAGTTGAGACGCGTGACCGGAGGGTACTTATACTGCAGTTCGAAACCCAACAATCTCCAGGACGCCTCACACGAAGAAATATACCTGCAGTCGTAGTACGTGTTCACTTCGTCAACGGGTTCGTCAGAATCACCATAGTCAGTTCTCTGATAGAAAGCTTCGGTCACACGATCGTGTCCCTTGTTGACGTACTTGAACAGATACTTGATAGACCTCGATTGGTTGCACCACTCCACATTGATGTGTGCACCGTATTTCATCAACAGTCTACGATTATGAGGGACAACATATCTGTTGTCCAGGGGGACACCACCCTTTTCCAGCGTTCTCCCATTATCCCTACGCCTGTACCGCGGATAACCCTCACGTAAATAATTATGAACTATATCTAATTTTGAAGTACTACACTGCCAAATAATTATGAACTACTTTCTTTAAATAATCATGTTCATGAACCACTCTGTTGTAGAAAATTCAATACTACTGCTGAAATATTTAAAACTACTATGTTGAAATTTAAATAGTAGTCAGTAAAATTTGAAACTGCTCGATATGAGAAAATAAAGTAACTTTGATAAATCCAAAACTACTCAGTTCACTTTTACACAGATTATATACTACTTTTTAAAATATAATGACCTGATTTTATAAAAATAAAAAATGCATAATTTGGTTTTATAAAAATAAAGTATTTTTTAGAAATTCACGAAAACTTAAGAAAAATTCAAAATACATGTTTTCATGTTTACAAAAAAGATTCAAAACTAGCTATACAAAATAATAAAAGAGTTGGTTTAGAAAATTCAATACTACTCTGCTAAAGAATTATGAACTACTCTGCATAGATAATTATGAACTTTCTGTCTAATTTTGAAGTACTCCACTGATAAATAATTATGAACTATTTTATCAAATAATTATGAACTACTCTCTTTAAATAATCATTTTCACGAACCACTCTGCTGTAAAAGATTCAATACTACTGCTGAAATATTTAAAACTACTCTGTTGAAATTTAAATAGTAGTCTGTTAAATCCGAAACTGCTCGATTTGATATTTTTCCCGCGCGCAGAAAAAGATCATCGATGCTAAGTCGGGAGAAAATGCAAAAGTGAACCTTCCGCTCTCGACGCAACAATGCGAACTACCTGTTATCCCGGTTAATGGGTTACCTTCGCAAGGACAGACGTAAGAAAAATATGAATCTGATTAATTATTGATTGAGAATATGTAAACTACATTCCTTTGAATCATAAAAAATCTTTGTGTGTTTTCTACAGGAGTGATTGTGCGATGTTCACATGCTACTTCATGAATCATGTTGTGCTGAACCAAGACTTTCCGGTGGACTTCGACAGTGATATCATGAATAGGTCCAAGACTGAAGTTATTGAGTCAATACTTAGCCCTACTTTGTAATAAAATTTATAAGTACGATATGTCGTTGAATCTGACGAGTTGGGTTTTTTGTTTTTTACTCGATGAGAGTGACTGGTAGGTTAACATTAATATATGCATTTTAAGAAAATGGTATTGAAGTGGATATTTTCATTCCGTACAGACATGATGTACAGGTTGTAGTTGGAGACATGATGTCCGATTCAGAAATGTTGTGTTCTGTGGATTGAGTATTTACTAGTTTTTTTTTCACCTATGCGATGCACGGGGCAGAAAGTTAAATATAGAAATTCAAGTTGTGTTAATATTATTTTATTTATTATTTAATATGTGAATAAATAAATAAATATCTACGATAGAGATYGAGAGAAATAACTAAAAGATTCACACTTGATAAATTATAGATCGAAACCACACTACGTACATGAAYSTTAARTTCATACGTTCGTGAATACTTCTTTATACACCACATTATTGGTCACGTTCGACCCCGAATCGTCATCACCACAAACTAATATCTTCAATCCCTTTCGATGGGTGACACGCGACACGGCAACATATAACTGACCGTGATTGAAAACGGGATTCTTCAGATAAAGGCCGACGTTCGAGAGCGATTGACCCTGACTCTTATTTATCGTCATGGCATATGAAATCATGAGTGGGAATTGCCTTCTTTGAAATTTGAAAGGTATCCTAACGTCGGAAGGCGTTAGACTCATCCGGGGAAGCAACACTTTTTCTCCCGCCTTTGCACCGGTTAGAATTTTGCATTCAAGGACGTGAGTGGAGAGTCTCGTAACAACCAATCTCGTCCCATTGCACAATCCCATTGAATGGTCTATGTTCCTCAACAACATAACAGGCATACCCACCTTCAGATGCAGCTCGTGATTGGGCACCCCAGAACACTTTATACCATTCAAGAATTCGGGCGTGTGCAAATCACTCAAAAAATCACTCCCACCGTCGGATTTGCAGGCACTGTCCGAACTCAGATAGGTGTACCCCTCGCTCGAGTTCAAAGTGTTCATGTACTCATTGACAGAGTCCACAACATCGAGAGTCGCGGCCAATATGGACCTATCCTTCAGGAACATCGGGTCATCAATAGAGTCCCTAAACATCGGATATGTATCCTCAACAATAGCCGCAATGGGGTCGCCCGAATATCGGAGGAGGATATCATCAGGAATTTCTATTGCAGCATAACCGTCATTCGATCCTCCTATCTTTCCATCTCTAATGCTGGCAATCCAATCGGAGAACTCCTCCAACTCAGCACGTTCTTGTCCATCACCAATACTCCGGAGCCTCATGTTCTGAGTAAGTCTCAACACAGTGCAGTGCCTCCGCATGCTGGACGCATTGATAGCCGCATTGACTATGTCCTGCCGGCTGCCCTTGGGGACAACGGGCAATATCTGACGAAAGTCTCCACCAAACACAACGGTCTTCCCACCAAACGGCCTGTGCCTGTCGGCCGAGTCTACATCCTCCATTATATCCTATAAGCTCTTCTCAACAGCCTCGAAGCAATGCTTGTGCATCATCAGAGCCTCGTCCCATATTATGAGTTTGCAACGAATCACCAACTCCACAAGCGGGTTGCCTTTCTTAATATTACAATTCGACCCTTTGTGCGGATTCAGAGGGATACCAAACCGAGAGTGCGCGGTCCTTCCACCAGGCAAAAGCAGAGAAGCTATGCCGCTAGATGCCACATTCAGCACGATATGACCCTCAGACCTCAGCCTAGCGGACAGAGTTCTCCACAGGTACGTTTTTCCCGTACCTCCATAGCCATACACGAAGAACATAGCACCACCATCGGACTCRACCCCACTCATTATCYTRGAGTACACACCCTTCTGCTCACTTGTCATTTTCGAGAGAAGTTCGGCATGCTCAGCGAACAACGCCTTACGATCATAGTTCAACTCATCCTGGATCAATCTACTGCGACCAACACTGTTACCATCGTTCTTCGGAAACGGCATGGAATCATAATCGCGCAGGCTCTTTCCCTGACGTCTCAGTAATTTCTCAATCTCTACCAAAGCTAAACCCTTGACTTGAGACTCGCTCAGATTCAGTTCTGCCAAGTAACAACACACGTTTAGGTCATAGCACACTCAAACACAATAACCATAACTAACAAAGTACATTTAGTGAATTATAATCACGATTCATTATGCTGCACCACGTGCACATACCTGGATTCTGAAAAATCCGACGTTGTTTGTAGAGCACATCCTCCGACAGAAACTGCCAACTCTTGTCCCAAACTTCCTCGGGCCTAGCAAGAGTATCAGCCGACAGCAGCGACATAAAAAGACGCCTGAGAGATTGAGCGGAGGCCCACTCACTTRCTTCRGYGATGCCATCAAMGTACTCCCTATCGTCCTCCAACAAACCACGTGCATAACATGCCTCACGGTACGACGCATGCTGAACACCATCGTTCTTCCTATAGTCTGCATAGCAAGTAGCTCCGCGGACAACAGTAAGCAAGCACCTCAGGTAGTAATTATCCCCACAGCCTGGGGGAACGTAATACAACCTACCAACACACGGAACTTGTTTCCTGGGCCTCCACTTCCTCTCAGACCTGTCCCATACAAACTCGAAGGGTGCATCTGCATACGTCAGAAGTCTCGCCTGAGGATATTTCTTATTCGCCTCCATCCATTCAAGGAACATGCTCTCCTTAACTGTTTTTTTATTCAGCACATCCCCAATATCCTCGTCCTCTTCATAAACAACGCTTTGTTCATTCTCCAGATGGAAGCTGAGACGCGTGACCGGAGGGTACTTATACTGCAGTTCGAAACCCAACAATCTCCAGGCCGCCTCACACGAAGAAATATACCTGCAGTCGTAGTACATGTTCACTTCGTCAACGGGTTCGTCAGAATCACCATAGTCAGTTCTCTGATAGAAAGCTGCGGTCACACGATCGTGTCCCTTGTTGACGTACTTGAACAGATACTTGATAGACCTCGATTGGTTGCACTACTCCACATTGATGTGTGCACCGTATTTCATCAACAGTCTACAATTATGAGGGACAACATATCTGTTGTCCAGGGGGACACCACCCTTTTCCAGCGTTCTCCCATTATCCCTACGCCTGTACCGTGGATAACCCTCATCGTCAACCAACGTAGCCTCCACGTACTGCTTTGGGAAATGCTTCGTGCACCGCCCCTCAACCATGCACGGGGAGTTTTTCTTTACAACACCGCACGGTCCGTGCATCATGTGTCTTTTCACGGCTTCATAGTACGTGGGGCATATACAGCGAGACAGTTTACCACGATGAAGAATCTGTCATCCTCGTTACAGTGAAACAAATAATGGAAATTCTGAAGGGGGTGTACATCGGCAATTGCGTAAGTATATTTTGTCATATAAATTTTATATCGTATTCTATATATTGTTAGATGGTCGTGAGATATTCTATAATGCCAATTTATATATCGTGTTGTTCAATTAAGTATATGTCGATTTACATGAAATAAGTCGTTGATGCCTACGGGGGGCACTTGAAGAGGACTTATGGTGCAAATAAGAAATTTACGATTGTTCGAGCAGGTTGTTGGGTAAGCATTCAGAAGCAGTAGTAATGGTTATGCATATATACATTTCTACTGTGGATTTATGACAAATTGTGTATGTTTTCTGTAGACACGTATCGTTCGGTTCAGTAGCCAACAATTGATAGATGAAGTTGTGAAAGCATCAAGGGACGAGGATGCCCTAATTTTATTTCCAATTCTGTCGACGGGGAACGACAGTGGTTCGGGCGCCGACCACTGGACATTGTTGGTTTTGGACGTGGCGAATGAGCATTGGAGGTTTTACAATTCGAAGAGGCCCCGTAAGAGCACTCAGAAAGACAAGTACCTCACCGACGCGGTGAAATTGGTACGTTTTTGAAATTCAGTCCTCAATAATAAACTTGTATCAACTAAATTAAATATTGAAATGATTTCAAAAAAAAAAAAAAACAAAACTACAGATTAAAAAAATTAAAATTACTCTCGATTAAATAGATTGGAACTGAATCGTCATTGTTGAATATAACGTAATGTTCGTGAATTCAAAACTACTTATGAAACATTCTAAAATATTCATTTCACTTTTAGAAAATTCAATACTACTCTATTGAACAAACTATTCGAGATTCTGATTGCATGTTTCTCGAGAGACGACTCGAGTTAACTTTGCCAACCTACACGCGACCCCGTACTCTTGCGGGCAAGCTATTGGATTTTTGAAAAATATTCATAATTAGGCACACCAAAAAGCTTGAATCACTCACTGCGTAACTCTTTTTGATGGGTTCTAACATACCATATTTTGCAGATTCAATCATGGTATATCCATCAACTCTGAATTGTTGTGTAAGCCTTTTGCAAGAGAGGATAGTAGGTGACTCCGTTAACCTTTCATGCAATCGGTGCGATCAGAACTCCCTCTGGCTCACATAATTTCTTCCATTTCCTATTGGTTTTCGATGATCATCAAAAGGTATATCTTGCCTATAATTATCTTCACCGTAAGGAAATAATAATGGATATTGTAGAGCAAGGTAAGATGGATGTAACTCATTGATATATTTCAATTTTCCAGATTTTCTTTCTAAAATAATATCCCTATCACCCATATGTTTTTCAAAATCACCAACAATTAAGATGGCAAGTTCATCGGCTTCGGGTAGATTGTGCGTTCTTGCATCAGTGCCTCTTCTCCCAATAAGAAGTAATGGAGTAATTTCATATAACACCATCTTCGGAAAACTTGTCCTTGAAACTTCTAAGTGTCTTAACCAAATTATTTGACCTATCTAACATGGATTTGAGTTACAACAAATCCGGTATGTAGAGAATTGTTTTCATTGCCTTTTCTGCATAGATATAAATTATAAAATACGAATACTGTAAATAAGTAATATATTAATTGGAGTAAGGAATGATAATTTTTTAAATTGAAAATCATAACTAACCGAATTAATTTGGTTTTGAGCTTCATTTGTAGTATCGTATATATAAAGCTGTGCAAACTTCAGTGTAGAACCTTCTTAGATGATAGTTTTGACCGTGCATACGGAATATCGATGGCGAATTTTCTATGTTCATACTGGAATCAATTTTTCAACCCATCGAAGTAAAAGTAAAAAGAAACATGTTGTTGTATGATCGAATATTCTCTAAAAATGTCTACTTTTATCGCTAAAACTAAATATTAGATCATACAAGACTTGTGGTGGCTTCTTCAAAGGAGGCAACACGATCTTTTCCTTGGCACAACAGGTAGAGTACTCCGGTATAGTAGTTTCAACACTTGGCTTCAGTCTCTCTCCATACCAAAAATATGCTGAACAATATCCACAAGTAGGATCACCAATATCCCAGTAAATCGTTCAATAATAAATTTAGACAAATGAAGGTGTCATTGAAATCAATAAACTATATATATATATATATATATATATATATATATATATATATATATATATATATATGTGTGTGTGTGTGTGTGTGTGTGTGTGTGTGTGTGTGTGTGTGTGTGTGTGTGTGTGTGTGTGTGTAATTAAAATTTATATTTTAATTAAATTAAGTATCTTAGTGTATTGTTGGAAATAAAAATATTTGAAGGAATTACCATCATCAGGAATCTTAGGTTTCTTGATGTACTGTTTACGTGAAGGCTTACTAAGTGCTGTAGTCGCTTCCTTCTGAACTGATTCAGTTATTCTTCCACTGCTAATTGCAGTGGATGATGTGAATCCTTTTAAATATCACAAAGGTATATTTACAAATAAAAAGAAATATTAATTAAACCAATTAATCATCCATTCAAAATATAATATTTTAGAAAAATATGAATCTTCGAAGTTTACCCGTTTCAAAAATAGACTTCAAAGATGGCCTTCCCAATTTTTGTTTGGGAGTATTTTCTATTACAATATTCAAAATATTGGTAAGTAGAAAAAATATTTAATAATTATTGTATAAGTAATATGTAACGTAAAAGATACGTTAAATAAATATTGCATAATCAAATTTATTAACTATATATCAATATTTAGTTTTATTGTATTACAATATTATTTCAGAAGTTAAGGTTTACCTTAAAAGTATGTCAAAAACATTTTTGCAGCATTAGTACATTAAATAAATAAAAAAATATATGTATGACTATTCGAGATTTATTTAATATATCAAAGCCAATGGATAATAATTTTATATATTCGGTTTATTAATTATTACCAGTAACATTATTATGTAAAAGAATAAATAATCGAAACTGTAAATTTGTTATAAAAATTGAACTTCTCTTTAAAATATAAAATTCTTTGTTTTAAAAATCGCCCTAGGCGCTTGCCTAGGCGCTAGGCGCCACCAACCCGCCTACAATTTTTAAAAGTCGTCCAAAAAAATCGTCGGGCGCCCCAGGCGCTGCCTAGGCACCAGGCCAGTTTTTTTTTAATAGCCTGAAACGACATCATGTTTGGGCCTATTTTTTGATTACTTTTATTTTTTAATATATGGTATGGTATTTTTATTTGAGTAATGAACTTATAGATCTATGTTGTTTTGAACTTTGAATCGAACAATATCTTTCTTATGAATTGTAACTTGTGATTATTACTTTTAGTTTTGAATTATCATAGACTTTATTGTGTAGCAGGTAGTATGTTTAACTATTAAATGGTTGGATGTAATATTATAAATCAGGGTATTCATTCTCAAATCTTAGGTCCCGCCTAGGCATCCTAGGCGCTAGCCTGACGCCTAGCAGCCACCTAGCGATTTTTAAAACACTGATAAAATTAATATGCAAATGAGTAAGTGAATTAAACTATTACTGATATTAGAAATACTCAAGTTTCTTGGTGGACGTCCTCTTTTTGATTTAGGGGTAAGTTGATTCTGTATCAAATCAACTACAACGGATTCACTATTGTCCATTTCTGTCAAGGGCAACACTCTTGTTAGTCCGAACTAACGGATCATCCGTTAGGCCAAAATTTCACATCATACATTATAGTGAAAAAACCAATACATTATAATAAAAAACCAATACATCATAGTACAAAAATATTACAGTACAAAAACCAATACATCATAGCACGAGTCAGAGATTTGTGAAAAACTAATACTTTACAGTACATCACAGTACAAAAACTAATACATTATAGTATCGGGTCAGATGGCCTAATGGGTCATGACCCATTAATCTAGCCTAACACAAGTGTTTGCCTTCTGTCAATGGGCCTGAAGAATTATCTGAATTCATGGTGAGACTTAGGAACTACACTTATATTCTTTTCAAAAAATATTATTACTGCTAATTAGTGATTTTGATGGTATATAAAAGTTATGATTTCTATAATGAGTTGTGTGTATTTTTTGTATTTAATTTATTAAAAAATGAGAAACTTTGCTCTCTAGAATCAAATACTGACAATACACAAAACAATATTTAATTTAGTAAATATCTTTATTATTATATTAGAAAACAAATATATAATTTAAATAAAATTGAACTTAATATTAACGCTCTAAAGAATAATACCGTTGTTAGTAACAGTTGGATTTTTAGGAGGTCTTCCCCTTTTTCGTTTGGAAATTGCCTGATTTTGATCCAGGTTTGTATAATAGCTGAGATACTTTCCATACGAATTAATGCAGCAGGAGTAACTACATCTTCTGGAAATATTTGCAGAAATAGATAATTATGCATGATTTTTAGACGATTTGTGAATAATGTCAAAACTATAGAATTATACTTGTGAATTGATAAGTATTTCGTGACAACAACAACAACAACAATAATAATGGTGATAATAATAACCCTAACAATTATATATTATAACAATAATAGTACAAATCCAAAAGCTCAATTAAGAGTAAGTGTATCTTTTAAGAAATTATTTAAAATTAGTTATAATTGCACAAAACTTATAGTAAAATAATAACATACCATTAGAAATATCGGTTATTGAAAATATCTGAAATGATATGAAACTTTAGCCACTACCGATGATTGTAAATTATTTGTTGTATTATCTTGATGTGTATAACTTTATATAGAAGTAAATTCATATACTTTTTTTATTTTGAATATAAATTCAAGTTTGGATTGTTTTGGAATTCGATGCACTTTATTAATCGCATATAAAGTACATATTGTTAATTAAAATCATTTGTATATTAACTAAGCAATTTATATATATATTAAAATTATTTAAGCGAAATAAATATGTTAATTAGAGTGATTTCATTAAGAATAAATAACTTAAATACGTAGATAAAACTAAGCATTGTTTAGTTTATTATCAAAGATAATTCAATAAAAAAATCATGGAATTTATAACAGGATAGAAAATAATATTATTTAATATTAAAATTCCTAATTATAATTTTTTGTATATTTATTATGTGTTTATTAACTTTTGGTGAAAATATTGCCTAAAAATTATAAGTTTGAGTGATATAATTCAATTCTAATTGAAGTAATAATTGTGGTCAAGAAATTTTCTAAAATTTGTGAGTTTAAGTTGTACGCACAATTTATATACAACTATTTATATAATTTAAAAATAGAAATAAATATGTAAATTAGAGTAATTTCATCAAGAAAAAATAAATTGTATATTGAGCTAAAAAAAATATTAAAGCATTGTTTATTCTACTATCATATATAATTTAATTTTAAAAAATTATGAAATTTATATAGAGATCATGAAACTATACAAACAAAATCATGAAACTATAAAAAAAAAATATGAATGCTACCGTCATAACTTATGTTCGACAATTGTCTTTTACTGTCAATAATTGTAGACTTGGTGTTTTCCCTCATTTCTTTTGGATGAATATAAATGAATTAATATAATCATTAAGAATGAGTATATTTTAATTTATAAGTTAACTATAATATACTATATCAAATTAAAAAAATATAATGAGATTATTTTTTAATTTGATTGTATGAATAATATATCTTGTTTGTCAATTACGAAAATTAAGGAATAATTTCATTATTAAAATATTAACAAATGTTGTAAGACTTAAGGTATAATTGGATCAATAATTAAAGACTACATCTGGTGTTTTTTTTTTTTAATTTCGGTCACAGGATTCCAGGGGCCGATGCGAGAAGAGGTGCACACGTTAGGCCTCACTCAAGGTAATGGGCCAAACCTAACGAGTCCATACTTGTCAATTGGTAAGTATTTTGTGGCAACAACAACAACAACAATAACAAAAACAACAACAATAATAATGGTGATAATAATAATCCTAACAATTATATAGTATAACAATAATAGTACGGAATCAAAAGCTCAATTAAGATTGAGTGTATCTTTTCAGAAATTATTTAAATTAGTTATAATTGCAGAAAAAAATTATAGTAAAATAATAACATACCATTAGAATAGAAATATCAGTCATTGGAAATCTCTTAAAAGGGTATGAAACTTAGCCACTACCGATGACTGTAAATTATTTGTAGCATTGTCCCGATATGTATAACGCTCTATAGAAATCGATTCAGATACACTGGTATTTTATCAAAATAAAAGTTGGGAATGTTTTTGAATTTGATGCACTTTAAAAATCGCATATAAAGTACGTGTTTTTACATAAGATCATATGTATAATAATTAAACAATTTGTATACATATAAATATTAATTTTAGCGAAATAAATACGTAAATAAGAGTGAATTCATCAAGAAGAAATAAGTTAAATACGTAGACAAAACTAAGCATTGTTTAGTTTATTATCAAAGATAATTCAATAAAAAAAAATCATGGGATTTATAACAGGATAGGAAATATCATTATTTAATATTAGAATTCCTAATTATAACTTTTGTTATATTTATTATGTATTTATTAACTATTGGTAATAAAATTTCCTAAATTTAATAAGATTAATTGATATAATTAAATTATAATATTATAATTTATCAAAACATAAATTGAACTAATTAATTGTAGTAGATAAGTTTTCTAAAATTTATGAGTTTAAGTTGTACACACAATTTATATACATATTAATATAATTAAAAAATAGAAATAAATATGTAAATTAGAGTAATTTCATCAAGAAAAAATAAATTTCATATTAAGCTAAAAAAAACATTAAAGCGTTGTTTATTCTATTATTAAATATAATTTAATATAAATTTTTTTTATGAAATTCATATAGAGATCATGAAACTATACAAACAAAATCATGAAACTATAAAAAATATGAATGCTATTGTCATGACTTATGTTCGACAATTTGCTGCCAATAATTGTAGACTTGGTGATTTTCTACATTCCTTAGAATGAATGAAAAATGAGTTAATACAATCAGTAAGAATGAGATATATTTTAATTTATAAGATTAATTTATATATGTACGAATGTTTTTTTTATGGAAATATATATATAGAGAGAGAAAGAGAGTAATTTCATGAATAAAAGTTGTAATAATCATCAATCTTACAGCTTAATTTCATGATTGCCGAAAACTACAATATTATATGTATCTACGATATACTATTTTTATAAATCATCAATCTTACAATTTAAGTTATGAGATTCACCTTTGTGGTTTTCATTAATCAATATGGTTATATTAATCATCAACCACATACGTAAATTATGAGATTCACCTTTGAGATATATGAGATATATCACCTTTGATATAACTTGTAACTTAAAATATAATTATAATATAATTAAAATGAGATATATGATGATAAATCATCAATCTTATAACTTAAAATATAAATAAAATGGTAATCAATCTTGTAGATATATTTTTTAAAGATATATTAAGGTTGTAGACATATTTTCGTATCCACTAATTTGTTAATGTTGTTAACACCCTAACCTATGTGTCAATTAGCCATTGATTCGGATGACATGTGTCATCTCTCTGTAGGTCTGGATGCTGAGTTGTCAGCCTCTCATGGTTTGTGTTAAATCTTACCAAAATGGAATTTTTTGCTTGGGTATAATTAAGAGCTTTTTTCCATTTTTTCTTTTGTGATAGAAATCTAGGGTTTTGCTTTTCCCGTCTTCTCTGACCTCCCTCTCTTTTTCTCTGTAGTATGAATTATCCCATCTAATATCTATTTCATTTTTTTAGAACTTCCGACAGCCCAACCACACAAACTCAGGCACAAAACCATCAAAAACGAGGAGTTTCGGCAGCAAAGATTGACAAATCCTTTTTCTCAGTAATCGATTTGCTATCAATTAGTGTTTAATCGGTATGAGTTCTTTTTCAGATTTGCATTTATTTTAATCGTTTTTCTTTTTATATCGGTATGTGTTTCTTTAATCGGTTTGATTTTCTACCTTTTAATGAGAATATTTTCAGATTTGCTAGAACTAAATTCTAGATTTACTTTTTCTTGAACTAAATTGAGGGAATATTGCAAGTGTTTTATTAAATTGAGGGAAATCTAGGGTTTTGCACCTCTCCTCTCGCCCTCTCYCTCTCTGCAACTAATTCCGCGGTATGAATTATCCCATCTAATATCTATTTTATTTTTTTTAGAACTTTCGACAGCCCAACCACACAAACTCAGGCACAAACCAGCGAAAACGAGGAGTTTCGGCAGCAAAGAYTGACAAATCTTTTTTTTATCGATTTGATATCAACTACTGTTTAATCGGTATGAGTTCTTTTTCAGATTTGCATTTATTTTAATCGTTTTTCTTTTTATATCGATATGGGTTTCTTTAATAGGTTTGATTTTCTACTGTTTAATGAGAATATTTTCAGATTTGCTAGAACTAAATTCTAGATTTACATTTTTTTTCTTGAACTAAATTGAGGGAATATTGCAAATGTTTTATTAAGTTACCTTTCATATTTGCTGACGAAAAGAAAAAGATGGCTATTAAATCAAAATATGGGAGTACACTATCAAAGGACTCAGCTAAGGTAACTTTAGTGGCCAGTTGATTTTTCTTATGTCAAGGTTAGTTTTTTTAATGGCAGAAATTACGTATGCTATGCATTTTCTATAGGTTTGTTTTGCAGTGTAATAAATCTCATTAATTTTCAAGATTAACAAGAACAGTTTAATATAGATTCTCTATTCTCTTTTTTATTTGATGCAATGATTTTATTCAATCTTATATCGTTGTACTTGGGAGAAAATGTTGGTGGTCATTATGAAACTGTTGTTGATCTTCAATGTTGATTGTATTTAGGTTTTAAGTCTTTTTTTTTCCTTCTATTTTTTGTAGTAGTTTTTTATGTTTTTCTTTTGATTCTTAATGCAATTACGAAAGATAAGAAGTTGTTGTGGTTTTGTAGCTTTTCATATATTTCGGTTAGATCTGCTTTTTTGTGTTGTCGCACCTAAAGAAATCATTTTTATATTAATCCATAAGTGACTAAGATTTTGAAGATGCTACAGATCTTTGGCTATAACAATCAAGTTAGCTCTCTGAACTTCAAAAATAGATATGAAAAATGCATCTCAGTGTTTCTGATGCTCCCATTTAAAATATTTAAGGTTTTGATCATATTTTTTACACTATTACTTTCATTATGGTGTTCTAAATATGATATTCATTTTGGGCACACTCTTTTGAGCTCAACCTTTTACTTTCTTTGTTCATGTCCTTGGATTCACATCTGCAGTATCAAGTACCAATAATAGGGCATTTGTCAATAAATGAAATGGCATGTTATGAAAGAGATGTAAGCAACATTTCAACCTTTTTTTTTTTTCAAAAAAAGATAAAAATATATCTGCTGGGAATTCCAATTTAAAGATGTTGCTCAATCTGATGTTTTGTTTTGTAGGAGTATGAAGAATAGGGCAAAAGGTAATAGCATTCAAAATGAAGATGAAGAAGAAATCATGAACTGCAAGTTTAATTCCCGAGGCAAAATAAATGGGTTACGTAAGGACACGTAAGATTTTTATTCGTGTAATAAAAGTGTAGCAATTACCATTTTCACATATATGGTCTTGGATAAGTTGTGTTCCACAGGTGTTTTGTTCAGATTAGGAGAAATTGGCTTTTTTTATGCTTTTATTTCCAAATGATTGTGCTTTCATTTTGAAAATTATGCAGTCATTCAATGCTTATTATAAGTGGATTCTGTGTATTTGAAAAATGTTAAGCAGTGTGAATATGATTGGAAAATAGTCAACTGTGCATTCAAGTAAATATAAAAGGGTGCGTATTTTTTCCCTATTTTGTTGATTGACTTCAGTTACATTTTTTTCACTCATTATTTTTTTTTTGTTTTTTTTTTTGATGAAGATCTTCATTTTTTCCCTTTATCTTATTCTTTTAAATTATCTTTTTGTTTTTTTTTTTGTTGGTTGTACTAATTTTTTTCCCATTGTAGTCAATGATGGAGAGTGTAAATTCGATAGAAATGCTAACTAAGCTGTGACGTTTTTTCTTATTTTTTCTAGGTTTTGCAATCCTAAAATCTTCCTTACTGTGACATGTTTATAATAGATTATTAGATATTGTTTTCAAATATTAATTTTTTTTAATAATTGTTGGTTTTTATTCAATTTCAACAATGTATTTTTAAACTATGAGGTGATTTTCTCACACATCGAGTATTAATTCAGTTTTATAATTAATGTAATACCATACCATTTTTGTATTTATCAACTGAATGGTAAGTAAATTATATATAATGATAAGTAACTTAAATTACAGGATATGATTTGTTCAGTGTATCTATACTTACAATTCTATATGTGTTGATTGGTAATTCCCATTAATTATGGAACAGTAATAAATTTACAATAATAACTCAAATTTGTTAAAAATCGATGTAATTTTGAAAATGTCATTTTTCCAAATGACAATTAAAGTCAATTTTCACTACAATTAAGGAATGTATTTTTATAATGTAAATGATTAAACCTTTCCTAATAAGATTTAATATTGATTATTTTGATTTAAAGAAGTCCTATAGTAATTCTATAGATCAATATTTTAAAATCGAAAGTCAACTATGAGTGTTAAGATTAACCGAGTTATTTCTCAGATCTTAATAATTCAAATCTTTCTAATAAAAATTAAGATTGATTATTATCAATCAAATTTCTTAATTATGTTATCCACCCTAATTGTGTTCATACCTTACAAATACTAACTATATAAAGTCAACTCTTCGTATGAATACCTATAAAGTGAGAACTCCGAACTAATCCAAAAGAGATAAAGAATTTCCGAAATGCTCCTACCAAATAAAAAATTCCCTGAAAGTCCTAAACTAGTAAATGTAGACAATATTACTTTGTAACATTGTTATCGTGTAATACGTAAATGAAATCCCAGATTATTTGAAATCATTTCTCTTTCTTCAAAGTTTACCCGTAATTGTAGGATATCCAAATTCGAAACTGGAAATCAAGATTATTTTCTTCCCTCTTGAATCGTGGCACCCCAAAAAAATTATGCAGAATTCCAAACTGAAGCTTTAGAAACCTCCGTCCAAATCAATTAGGAAATTTTTTCCAAATCAATTCCCAAACCAATTCAAATTGAAAATCTCCTTCGAAATCAACTCATTTGCCCAGCGAAAATTGGAGTTGGGAATGAGAATTCCAAACTTTTTAAATTGATTCCTCGGTCAAATGAAATCCCTCCCCCTGCGGCATTTGATACATGAAATCGAAATTCCATACTGAAAAAAGAAGCATAAGCTTTGCCCCAAATCAAATCCCATATTATGCGCCTGTTGGACTGATTTGCGAGGGGATTCTGGGTGAAACAATGACTGCAAAATATCTTCAAATTGCTGTATTTATACCTCAGTAATAAATAATCCCGTCCTTATGTCAAGGAGGGCGAAGAACAATCTACCCACCAAGTAAGTTTTTCAATTGTTTTTCAATTAGTTTGGAATTGTTATTTTTTTGAACCATTGTTATTCTTTTGCATGAGCTTCAAATTTTCCCTTTTCTTTTTTGTTTGTACCTAGTTTGGTCTTTAATTTTGCTTAAAAATGTAAGTTTGTAATTTATAGAATTCTTGATTTTGTTGAATTCCAAACTATTTTTTTTATTTTGAAATGTCATACAAAGGAAAAAACTAATCGGCAGTTTTTCTGATTTGGAATTAAAACATCATTTTAATAGTTTTCTAGTTTATGTAATTTGTAGTTTTAAATTATAATTTTGTAGTTTGGGATTACAGATGTTATGTCGTGTTTGTCGATTGGTATTTTGGATGAGTAGTTTGGATAATTATAAACTACTCTGTCATTCTGTAAAAACAGACTACTAACTAGTTTGGAACTGTATTGTATATAGTTTGGAATTTTACAAGTAGTATGGAGTATTTCGACTAGGTAGTTTGATATCGAGTAAATAGTTTGTAATATTTAGTTTAGATTTATAGCTTGTGTATATAGCAGGTGTCGTTGTGCTCGTCGATGACATTTTGATTGAAATTGTCATTTTGTAATTATAAACCACTATATTGAAAAAATGCTTGTGGAATAAGTTGTTTGGATAAGTAAATTGCAATATGTTGGTGAGGTACTTTAGAAAATAAGTTTTGTATTAGTGGTTTGGATAATTATAATATACTCTACCGTTTTGTAATTAGAAACTATTAAGCAGCTTGGAAATCTGTGTTATCTATCCTGGAATTGAACTACGAATCTGGAGTATGTAGTTTGGAAATTTAAATTACATTATTGTAGTTTGGAATTGTGGATGGTTTGTAATGTATGCAGATTGCTAGTTTGGATTAGTGTTTTATGTACTTTGGAAATGTACAAGTAGTTGGAGTATGTGGTAGAGGTAGTTTATTATTCAGTCAGTAGTTTGTATTTGTAGCTTGTGTAAATAGAATTTGTTGTTGTGCGCGTCGATGTCATTTTGCGTAGTCATTTGTTGTGTAGTTTGGAATAAGTAGTTTGGATTCGTAGCTTGTGTABTTTATTATTGAGTCATTTCGTTATTACAAACTACTCTATTGGRAAAGTGCATGTAGGATAATWAGTTTCCAAATGTGTCTTTGATTTAGTTAAGGTACATAGTTTTTTTTAATCATCTGCATGATTCCAGACATGTGGAGGAGGGATGAAAATAAGGAGGAGGGATGAAAATATGTGGCGGGTGACTGAGGAGCTTGCTACTAAGACGGCCCAGCTGTCGGAGTTGCGCGGGGAATATGATTTGAGGGCAAACGAGCTTCGGGAAACGAAGCAAATACTATCTCAACTTGAGTTGGATCTTGAGGATGGGAAAAGTCTCATTAAAACACAATCGAATCCCATTAGCAACCCCGACGACAAATAAGCCAAAAATAAACCCGTATATGAACTGTTTTTGTTTTCTTTTTTAATATGTTCATAAACTCGGAAAGCAGTAGTTCAATATTTTCTAAAAATYTGAATATAGTACAACATATTACGTACTAGTTAATAATGCTTGTATCATGACAATATGATGTAAGCAATAATATTGCGTGAATAATTACGAACTGCGCATTGCGCACACTACGTATYCGGAAAATCCATGTCTGTTCTCTTAGCTAAATACCACAAGGGACAAAAGTATGTAAAATGCCACCCTCAATCTCTCCTTGTAAAATCATATTTCTTTCACTTGATTAATACATTTATTTTTTCCCCCCCCCCCCCCCCCCCCATTTGTATACATTACTTGTGGTACATTACTTGTGGTTGAACAAACTATTCGAGATTCCGATTGCATGTTCCTCGAGAGACGACTCGAGTTAACTTTTCCAATCTACACGCGACCCAGTACTCTTATGGACAAGCTATTGGATTTTTGACAAATATTTATAAGTAGGCACACCAAAAAGCTTGAATCAAAAATTGACGCCGTTGCCGGGGAACATAGAAAAGGTTTCAATAATATGTTTGTTTATTTTATTTTTAGCCGTCTATTTGTATAATTAATTTCTCTAGTCGATGTGTTTCATTTGCTGTTGAGTGTATGCAAGGTCGAAGATCACTTAGACCTGAACTTGCACCATTCATCGACAATATTCATCATTCCAATCAAGCGAGACCTCCTCACATATCCAAAAGCGGATCGTCTGCCACCACTGATTTCGTTTGTGATCTGGTTCCTCAAACAATGTTGAGGCTAAATAATCCTGTCTACAACAACGGAAATGATCAACCACCATGGAACGCACCTATACGATAAAGAAATGAATACAGGAGTGAACCAATTCACCCCAACGGACCGGCACAACCTCGAGAGTATTGGGAGAATATTCAACAGAATATGATGGACCAGAATGAAGAGCGAGGAGGAGGAAATAGAAATTGCCACCACCACGATCAAGATAACTATTCTGAGAAGTCTTACCATAGAGACAAGCAGGTTGACGACTGGCTCGCCAATAACCACTACAATGAGAGGAACGAGTACAATAGAAACTACGCGAGGCTCAATAACCAAGACAGACACCAATGGGAGGCGTGCAAGCCAAAACAAAGAGAGTTCACGACTCCTCAAGTGGATTCCTATAGTTCTGCCATTGTGTTGGGTAAAACTGCAAGAGACTTCGAGCTGAAACCTCATATAATCAACAACCTCCCGACATTTCATGGCCTCGCCAACGAAGACCCATTAACTTTTCTCAAGGAATTTTATGCTGAAGTTAGTAGGATCCCATCTCCGGGACTTCATCATGAAGACCTTGAAATGGTATGCTTTCCAAGCTGAATGAAGGATAAAGCCAAATCTTGGCTACTGTCACTAGAACCGAGATCTCTGATCGACTGGCCCATGGTGAGCGATAAAATTCATAAATCAGTATTACTCAGCACAGACGACGGGCCACATTAGGAGACAAATAGCCAACTTTGTCCAGCGAGATAGGGAGTTGCTTCACGAGGCATGGGAACATTTCAAATCATTGTTGCAGGCTTGTCCACATCATCACAGCTCTCCAGGAATGGTAAATCAGTTGTTCTACGAAGGGATTTTGGACTCCTACAAAAACAACGTCGAAGTAGCTGCTGGAGGAGATTTTGGATACTTGACAGCAACGGAGGCGAAGTAACTGTTTGAAAAGATGAGTGAGAAGTCGAGGCAAATGAGCTCTCGACCAAGAAAGATAAGGGTCAATGAGGCAACTGAGGTGCCAAGCAACGAAACCATTGAGACATGCAACCGCTGTTGGGAGCAAAGGCATTTGGTGGAAACTTGCGAAATGGTGTATTACAACGAATGCGAGGACGAAGCGTAGACCTCCAACAAAATTCAACGCACAACGTAATTCTCCTTACTTAAAATGGGGGACAGGGAATCTACATTTCGCCCCCGCACAAACTGATTCACCGCCACCACCACCAAACAAACCGCCACCATCCGGACCAACACCTACTCCGATACAGCCAAACGATCAATAGTTAATTTGGCAGCAGAACCAAGTCACAGAAACAATCAGAAATAGAGATGAACTCGCTTATCTAACTACGTAAGTTAATAAGCAGGGAGAATTTCTTAGTGACCTCTCCAAAAGTGTGAACAATTTAGAAAAAATCATGGGCCAAATGGAAACTTCTATGGCGAAGGCGGAAAATGAGAAAGGAAAATTGTCGAGCCAACCAGAGCAAGCTTCAGCTGTCCACATCTTACGCAGCGGAAAGAAGGTAGATAATGGAATAGAGGAAAAGGAAGAGGAGAGCACGGAAATCCCAACTGCGGAATCACCAAAGGATGACGACCCTAAACCGGTGGACCAAATGCATAAGTCACCAAATCTTTATATTTCGGGTTCTTTAAAAGGGAAGCTTCCAAATCCACCCACCACAGTCGATGACTCCACCCAATCTCCAAATCAACAACCAAGGCAACTAGCACCTACTATTCAAGACAAAGTTCCCTTTCCAAGTCGTCTACGCCCAGCCAAAGAAAATAAAAAGTTCATGGAACTCTACAATCTGCTGAAGAACGTCAATTTTAATCTCCCTCTTTTGGACATAATCAAGATGATGCCCACGTACGTTAAATTTTTCAAGGAATTAATCGCGAGGGAACGGCGAATGGAGACGACTCAATGAGTAGAATTAACCAAGGAAGTGAGCGCCATCTGCAAGGGTCCGCTACCCAAAAAGGAGAGAGACCCGGGGAGTTTTTGCATAACTATCACTTTAGGAAATGGGAAAACGGCACGTGGAATGCTCGACCTTGGAGCAGAAATTAATTTGATGCCGTATTCACTTTATAAGGAATTCGGCTTAGGGACAATGAGGCCAACGATGATGCGACTGCAATTGGCGGATCGATAAATTAGACAACAACTTGGCAAGTCGGCGAGCTTATAATTCCAGTCGATTTTGTCATACTTGATGTCGGCGAAGTTCCAAAAGAAGGTACTGAACATACTATTTTGATCGGCCGACCGTTCATGTCTACTTCTCATACTTTGATTGACGTACACAAGGGGATGATGACCATATCCGTTCTGGGTGAGACAGTCACATTTTTAATTAAAGAGATCCACAACACTCCTTCTCCGTACATGAACGAAGATTTCTCGTTTATTGATCCTATTGCTTCTTGTATTCACAAGCTCAAAGGGATCACTGTGCTAGATGAGTTAAGTGTCGAGGACAACACAAAATTTTTAAACAGGGTGGCAGAGATGCTAGAAATAGACTTGAACGAAATCAACGAATATTATGAAGAAGTTGAATATTTTGATGAGGAGTTGTGCGAAATAGCTAACGCACCCAAACTTGGTCCGAAAGTGGAGTTGAAACCACTACCAAGCCATTTGAAGTATGTTTTGCCCGAGCCCAATGAAACAAAACCCGTCATCATATATTCAGCATTTACGGAACACGAAGAAAGAGAATTAATTACGGTGCTAAGTAACCACAAAGAGGCAATAGGATGGAGCATCGGCGACATCAAAGGGATAAGCCATGTTACTTGCATGCACCGAATCGAGCTAGAACCCAAAGCCAGGCCTGTTTTGGACAGTCAAAAAAGACTGACACCAACACTTTATGAGGTGGTCAAAATGGAAATTTTTAAACTTAAAGACGAAGGAATTATTTTCGCCATTTCTAATAGCAATTGGGTGAGCCCAATCCATGTGGTTCCGAAGAAAGGAGGCATCACCATCATCGAAAATGATAAGGGCGAGATAGTTCCAACCCGATTGATGACTAGATGGCGTATGTGTATCGATTATAGGAAGTTAAATTCAGCCACTCGCAAGGATCACTTTCCTCTGCCGTTCATAGACCAACTTCTCGACAAGCTTGCTGGACATGAGTTCTATTGCTTTTTGGATGGCCTTTCGGGCTATTACCAAGTAGCCATCGCTCCGGAAGATCAAAGTAAGACGACATTCACATGCCCTTTTGGCACGTTTGCCTTTCGAAGAATGTCCTTCGATTTGTGCAACGCACCAGCAACTTTTAAAAGGTGCATGCTCTCATTTTTTAGTTATTTTATTGATGATTTTCTTGAGGTATTCATGGATGATTTCTCAGTTTTTGGGTCATCTTTTGATAATTGTTTATCTAATTTGTCTAGAGTTTTAGAACGTTGCATTGAGAAGAATCTAACTTTGAGTTGGGAGAAATCCCATTTAATTGTAAAAAGTGGCACTGTTCTAGGTCATTATGTTTCTAAAAAGGGGTTGGAGGTTGATAAAGCAAAAATTGATGTAATTGAAACTCTCCCTCTCCCTCGAGATGTTAAGGGAATTAGGATTTTCCTGGGTCATGCAGGGTTTTATAGACGTTTTATCAAAAAAAAATCAAAAATAAGTCGTCCACTTTGTAAACTATTGACTTTAGATACTCCTTTCATTTTTAATGAAGAATGTATGAACGCATTTAATAATCTAAAAGAGAGTCTTACCTCTGCCCCTGTAGTTGTTGCTCCTGATTGGACCCTACCCTTTGAAATTATGTGCGATGCCTCTAATGAGGCGGTGGGGTCCGTTTTAGGACAACGTGTGGATACATTGCTTAGGATTATTTATTATGCTAGTTATATGGTAAACGATGCCCAACAAAATTACACCATGACTAAAAAAGAATTATTGGCAGTTGTATTTTCGCTTGATAAGTTTAGAACGTATATAGTTGGAGTCAAAGTAATTGTACATACGGATCATGCTGCACTTCGTCATTTATTTTCTAGAGCCCAAAGTAAACCACGTCTCATTAGGTGGGTTTTATTGATACAAGAATTTGATGTGGAAATTAAAGATAGACAAGGTTGTGAAAATGTTGTAGCTGATCATTTGTCTAGAATGGTAATTGAGGAGAACGAGGGCGAGAAATTTATGATTAATGATCTATTCCCTTATGAGAATGTTTTTAATCTTGAGCAGTTAATTACTCCTTGGTATGCTGATATTGTGAATTATCTTGCTTGCAAAATTATACCTAACCATTTATCCTACCAAGAACGGAAGAGATTTTTGAGTAAATGAAGGGATTACTTCTAGGATGACCCCTATGTGTTCAAACGCTGTAAGGATGGACTTAACAAAAGGTGCGTTCCAAACGATGAAATGGGGAGCATTCTGTAATTTTTGCCATGACCATGGAGGGCATTGTGGAGCTCAAAAGACGACATTTAAGGTGTTACAGGTGGGATTCTATTGGCCAAGTTTATTTGCCGATGCATTTGAGTATTGCAAAACATAAGACAACTGCCAACGAACCGGCAACATAGGAAAGCGAGACGAAATTCCGCAAGTACCTAACCAAGTGGTAGAGATTTTCGATGTATGGGGAATAGATTTTATGGGGCCCTTTCCTAAAAGTGGAGATTTTGAGTATATTTTGGTCGGTGTCAACTATGTATCCAAATGGGTGGAAGCAATCCCCGCTCGAAGAGCTAATGCAGAAGTCGTTCTTAAATTCCTCCAAGAAAATATTTTTAGTAGATTCTGAGTGCCGAAATTAATTATAAGTGATGGAGGAAGCTATTTTTGCAACCGAGCATTTGCGAGGCTGATGACGAAATATGGGGTCCGACACAAGGTAGCTACAACCTACCACCCTCAAACATCTGGACAAGTCGAAATGAGCAATCGTCGGCTAAAAGCTATTCTCGAGAAGACAGTTGGACCAAGTCGAAAGGATTGGGCAGTTAAACTTGTCGACGCACTTTGGGCCTATCAAACAGCCTATAAAACAGTGCTTGGTATGAGCCCTTTTCGACTCGTCTATGGGAAGGCGTGTCATTTGCCCGTTGAGCTGGAGCACCGAGCTAGTTGGGCCATTCGCAAGTTAAACATGAACTATGATGAGGCGGGCGAGTATAGGAAGCTGGAGTTGACTGAGCTTGAGGAAATAAGAAATGAGTCCTTTGATGACGCATGGAGTCAAAAGAAGATGACGAAAACCCTCCACGATCAAAAACTCGTTAACAAGCATTTGGAGGTCGGTATGTCGGCTCTAGTCTATAACTCGAGATTGAAACTTTTTTCAAGAAAATTAAAGTCAAGATGGAGTGGCCCGTTTGTGATTAAAGAAATCAACGAGTTCGGAGCGGTCACCCTTTACGACGAAAAATGAGACGTAACGTTTCAAGTTAACGGGCACCGAGTTAAATTATATCGTGACGGAGAGGCAAAGAGTCAAGATCACGAGATGTTGAAGATAGTGGACCCGCTTCCAATTAAAAATTAACCGCGAAAACTTGCGTCGAGCAAGCGGCGTTAAAAGATGCGCTTCTTGGGAGGCAACCCAAGCTATTTTATTTTTTAACCCTTGTATTTCATTTTAGTTATTTCTTTCTTTTTCTATTTTCGTATGTTTTATGCGTTTGAAACAGGATCTATGTTGTCAAGGAGAGACCAATTCACTAAACGAAAAGCAGAAAATTAATCTTGGTGGCCAACGCACCAGTCGCGTCGATCGACGCCAGCGTCGCCGCTGCTTGAGCACGTGCGTCGACCGGTTGCGGGAAATTTGGAAATTTTGGGCTGTGGTTTTTGGGAGTTTTATTCCTAATAGGTAAGTGATTTTATAGGAATATTTTGCACGAAATTTGGCTGGTTTTGGGGTCAAGATCTATTACCTTAAAAGAGTTCTAAATAGAATAGGAAACTTAATATCTCTTCCCTTATTTATAATTTGGGTAAATCTAGGACTCCTATTTTCAAGAGCTTTTGATTCCTATATAAACCAACCCCCCCTACACTCTTTATTTCATTATTCTCTTATGTTCTAAGCCTCCCCATAACAAATATAATTTAATTCTCCAAGCCTTTCAACACCATGAGGCCAATTCCACAAGAAACCAACAACCATGAAAATAGGTGGATGTTGAGGAAGGAGCATGAAGAGGAATTGGACCAGCTGCAAGTTGAGGTCGAAAAGATGAAGGCGAGGGTTGGTGATTGTCAAATGGATGAGGTCCATTACACTCTCCAAATCAATGCTTTGAAGAATCAATTGAGGAGAGCGGAAGAAATAAACGAAGGGTTGAGGGACATGAATCTCCAACTAAAGGGCACCATCAGAGAATTGAGGGGAATTGAGCGTGATCTCAAGGAAAGCAAGGAGTATTCCGAGGAGCGTGACATGACCATAGACGAGCTTCACGATGAGATTCTCTTGGCTAGAGAGACAATTGCGAAATTATCCAAGCAAAACAATGAGATGTTGTGGGGCGAAACTGAGTTTCTAAGTGAGATCGCGTTTAAGGACAAGCGCCTCGGAGAGAAAGAAGCCGAAATAGATGACTTGGTGCTAGATGGTTTTACCCTCATACGAGAGAATTACGACATCCAAGAGGAGAAATTCGTGCTCTTACGCCGAATTGAGGAGTTAGAGGCACAAATCAAAGATCTAAGAAAGGGGAACGCGGCAAACGAATGGAACATTAAATACTAGAAGTAGTGTTTGGATGAAGCTAACAAGAAGATTGCTGCACTAGAGAACTTGCGCAAGGAATCCCCTTATATTCGTAGGACATGCCACTAGCTAATTATTTAAGTTTTTCCATTATCGAGTCATAGGGTTGTCCTCCTACTCTATCCTGCTTATTTTATCGTAGTTTTGATTTTATTCCATTGTTTAAGTGTTTCGAATCAGCATTAATAAAATTTTTATTTTTCGCACGCCCTTGTTTTTACGTATTTCTTTGTACCATGGACATTTTTTATTTTTCTTGAGAGAATGTGCAGTTTATCCATTGTTAAGGATCATTTAGCGGAGAGGTTAACCACTGGAAGACAAAGTGACAATTTTGATGCCGACGTGCGCGTCGGTCGACGCCACCTTCTCTCAGCGTCGACGTTAGGCAAGACGCGCGCGGTGGTCGGCAGTGATCAGCGACGTCGATGGTTCGCGTAGGCCGACGTGTTCCGGCATTAATCGACGGTAGTTTTGCTCGTTTGAAGGAACAATGGCCTCTTGCTCCGTCGCTTGCTGATGGGTCGTGGCAGTAATTTTTTGTGTTCTATTGCTGCTGATGAACACTATTTTTCTTGTTTATTTTTATTTTACGTTTACTCGTTATTTTTGGTTTTTCGACTGCTTTATTTCAAGGACGAATCCAATCACAAGCCTCTGGACCAAGGGAAATTGCACAGCTACAATTGGGAAACTCGGCCATTCAGGGACGTTTTTCCTACTCCTATCCTCTTTTGATTTGTTTTTCTTTATGTTTATGGCAATCAGGGGATTGCCGAGTTTTTAAGAGGGGGGATGGTAGAATATGTGCAGTTTTTAAATTTTTACGTGATTGATTGCTACTTCTGCCCTGAATTGTGTTTGTATGGCGTGCCTGTCGAAGTTCACTATGTATGGTTTGATGTTCTTGTCTTTTGAGCGTGTATAAGTGTATATAATTTTTCAAAAAATATTATTTATATATATTGTAAAATGGTATTTGGACGCAATTGATTTCACAAACCTTAAAAGTAGCGTCAATTCAAATATTTTCATGCAAAAAGCATGTGAGTAGCCTGAGTGATTATTATCTTTGCATGTTCTTGAATGAGTTCTGTTTTGATATCTCTTTGAAATCGCTGTGTGTAGTTAGCTTTGAACATGACGTTAAGGCACAGAAAAACCCTATTCGGCCATATCCATATATTTTTAACCACAATAATTCTGAATGAGCCAATCATAGCCAAATAATCCATGCCTATAGCCATGAGTGTTCTTGAATCGACCCCTACAACCCATTAAAAGCGTGGGATAGGAGTTCGTTAATTTTTACTGGTTATTAGAGTTTTGGAAATTTTATTAGAAATTTATGATTTTATGAACTTTCACCATCCAAAAAATAAAAAATTAGAAAAATATATGAATGACCCCATAAAAAAAGAATAAAAGGGGGATTAAAAAAAAGAGAAATGAAGGATGGCGAATCTTGGTGAATCGTGTTGCCTATGCGCTTTATAAAGGCTCGAGTTCTTATGAAGCCTAATGTTTAAAAGGCAAAGATTTGAGTTGTAATAAGGAAGCATTAACAAGCTTCAATTACGTTTGAGTGGTTTGAGCTAAAAGTCGGTTTAGAGTACGAGTTGAGAAATATCCTATGTTTGAAGGCTACGTTATGAGTGTTTAGTGAGGTTTTCTTTTTGAACGAGTCAAAGCAAATTGCTTCGTGATTAGTTTAGGTTGAGTGAGTTATTGATCACGTTAGATCGTGAGTTAGCCACACGACTTATATTCCATACCCATCCAAAGATCCTTACATTACAACCCGAAAAGACCTTTTCCGATTCTTTGTTGGTTACACACTTAAATGCGATGGAGAAGTTTTTGATTTTCGATGCTTGTTTATTGTGCATGTATTGGCATGATTTGAGCGTATACACGTCCCATGCAGAAAATACTTGAGTGCTTTGAGCGTACACCCTATATATTATCCTTGTGAGAATGCATGAATTTGATTTTGGAGCGATAATGTAATAAGGGTGGAGTGTTTGAGGTTGCATCACATTTATCTATATTTTCAAAATTATCTATGTAGCATCGCACGACTCATTGTTTGGACTGATTTTCATCCTTGATATACTTTGAATCTATCGTTCGTTCGAGGATGAAGAAACCAATAAGCGTGGGGTAGTTGATTAGCACATATTTGTCCTTATTTTTATTAGCTTTTTAGTTCATTTTTCTATTGTTTTTGGTATAAGTTGGATAGTTTAAGCTTAATTTCGTATTTTTATACTTTTTATTTTACCGTATTTTGATCGTAATTAATGAAAATAAGTGATTATTTGTGGTTTTTCACTTTACAGCTAAGTAACTGGAGGAGTTCAGAGCATTATTAAGATGAAGCTTGATGTTCGAGAATCGAGAACGAGATTTCCGGTGAAAGAGTAGTAGAAAGATCGAGAGAACAAGACGTGCAGCAAGCTGCATCGATCGACGTAGGCGTCCACGCTCCGTCAACGCGACTTTGCCCACGTCGGTCGACACTAGGTCGATGCCAAGACGACGTAACTCTCTAAAGCTTCGATCCAAGAGTGCGTCGGTCGATGCTCAAAACGACGCAACTCTCTGAAGCGTCGATCCAAGGGTGCGTCGGTCGACGCCCATGCCCTGTCGACGCGAGCGCATCGGATGCATCGACACCAAGCCCCAGCTCGCGTCGGTCGATGCGATGTCGACGTGATGTCCCAGATGCATATTTTAGGGTTTCTTATGCTCCAAGACAAGTGAAAACTATAAGACCCTTCTCTGAGTCCATACACAAAACATACGACATACACCATATACACGAGATACCACTACAACACTACTTACAGTCCGTCGGCTCGAAAACATTACACCGTGACATCCATATATGATCAAGATCGGAGATTCAAGGATCGCGAGTTCCAAGTTCTACTCGTTAGTTCGTGATTCATTCTTCAGCCAAGGTCTACGCAATCTCTCCGGATTAGCTGGAGAATTTTCTGCAATTTCTTAGTTTAAATAAGTACTCTAAAATCTTTAATTATTTTCTTAGTTTAATTGATGCGATTAATTAGTAGCTTTTCAATTATTGCTCTTGAATCATTTCATATTTCAAACCCTAGATACTTTTAGTATTCAGTTTCGTAATCTTTAGTTTAATTAATGTTTGGTTATTATTCATGCTTAGATAATTGATGACGTTTACATTTTGCTTTAGATAATTGCTTTTCGATTATGCTCTTGATCTTATTAGGGTTCTTAGTTGATTTCTTGGATTAAATTCATGCGTTCTAGTTGCTGAATTAAAGTACTTAGTTTAAATTGATGTTCACGCATTTTAAATTCTTAGTTAATCAAAACAAACAAATAAAAAAAAAACACCCCCCCCCCCCCCCCCATTTGTACCCTCCCTTTGTTAAAGAAATAGATTTTATGACCTCGTCATACAAATGTTTTGATCTTTATTGATATTTTGAAATAAACTCGTGTGTTCTTCAATGAGGGCGTCACGGTCATAGTCCAATTCCTCAGAAATAATTCTATTCAAAGATATATTAGAGTCGGCTTCAGTTGGAATTGGCATTGGAGGAAAGTCCTTTAAGCTCTTCCCTATGCTCTGCAATAACTTATCCACTTCTAGTAAAGCAAGATTTTAAATTTCAGCATCACTCATTTGCAAATTTGTACAAATAAAATTTAAAAGTAATTATACTTTAACTAATTTATATGAAAAAATACATAAAAGAACACTATCAAAAAACCATGGATATAATCGAAGTTTGTTAATTAATACCTTTGTTATTTCTCAACTTTTGTTGTTTGTATAAAATTTCATCTGATAAATATTTTCAACATTTTCCCATACTTTTTAGATTTGGACGAAAGAAATATCATGAATAAGGACCTAACAGAATGTTCAGATCCCCAATAACTTGCTTCTTCGATGCCATCGATATATTCCATATCATCATCCAGTAGCCCAACTGAGTGGCATGCATCATGATATGCATCGTGTTGCTTTCCGTTCACTTTTTTAAGTCATCGTGACATTGTGCAACTCGAACAATATTGAGGAGGCACCTAGCATAATAGTTATCACCAGAACCTGGGGGAACATAATATAACCAAGTAATTTGCAATCTTTGTTTCCTAGGAGTCCACTCATTGTACTTCTTTTTGAGTTCCAAACAAAATACTAAGGAAACTCACTATACAATAAATTTCGAGCTTCAGGATGTTTCTTGTTAGACTCAAACCAACCCAAAAATATTTTATGAAGTGTTAAATGACGTTTCATCACATCGTCTAATGATTCATTATCATTATATAGTACTCTTTGCTCCCCTGAAAGATGAAAACTCAAGCGTAGGACAAAAGGATTTCTATATTGAATTCATACCCAAAGATTCTCCAAGCTGCTTCACATGGAGAAATGTAATGAAAATCGTAATACATGTCGATCTCATCAAATTCTGGCTTCCGACCATCATTGTTACCACTCTGGTAAAATATTGTTGTGAACCTATCATTTCCCTTATTCACATATTTGAACAAATATTTGATTGATCTAGACTTATTACACCATTCAACGTTCATGTGTGCTCCATACTTTAGCAACAAATAACGATTGTGTGGCATAACCCACTTATTATCTAGAGGAACACCATTTTTTGTTACCATCTGACCAGTATTTCTACGTCTGTACACCGGGTAACCATCATAGTCAATAGTAGTAGAGTCAACAAACCTCTTTGGATAATGTTTTAAGCATTTCTCATCAACTATTCAAGGAGAAGATATTTTCAAATGCCCACATGGACCATGAATCATCAACTCCGAAACTGCTGCATAATACCTTGGATCTTCCTCTTCATCCGGAATCTTAGTTGAAATGATTCGATCGATACTGCTTGCATTAGGGTATTTAACATTTTTTGATAGATATAGAAGAATGTGGGCATAAGGAAGACCTCGCTTCTGGAACTCCACAGTGTAAATAACTACATAAGACGAAAAGTTAAAAAAAATGAAAAACACACTAATAAACAATAAATTGATGATGTATAGAGGTTATTTTGAAATAGATAATTTTAATAATATATATATAGATATGTTCACCAGAAACTATATTTTCAAATATTTGGTTGTCACGTAAATCTCTAATTAAGTCGTCCAACTACATCTTGAATATTCTTGAATCAGGACGATCTTCTGGCTTAAGATTCCTACTCTCGACAAACCGTACAATCTCTGGACATTTTAGATTGCACGTTAATATTATGTGTTGATGGTCGGTATTCCCTAAAGGAGGATCCGAGCTGAGCGAATTAAACTGACCCAAAAAAGTGGCTAAGCGCCGAGGAAGCCTACGCCATGATGCCGGGCAGACCTCAAGGTACGCTGACCGAGCTAAAAGCGTAACGCACAGGGCTCAGCGAGGAGGGCCGAGCAGACCAGCTCTTGCCAAGCTGTCGAGCTCGGCGCCTTGCTGAGTAGACCAGCACTTACCGAGCGACCATGTCGAGAAGGCCGAGCCGGCCCGCATCGCAAATCGCCGAGCAGAGCTCCCAATAAGTTGCCGAGCTGAGCTCGCGTGGCTCACCGAAGGCACCCGCACGATGCCGAGCTGAGCTCAGGCCCACGATGCCAAGCAGAGCTCAGCATGAGTCGCCGAGCTGGGCTCGCGTGGCTCACCGAAGTTGCTCGCGCAATGTCGAGCAGAACACGCAACACGTTACCAACCGTGACGCGCGGAGCTGGCCGAGGGTTCCCGCACGATTGTCGCCGAGCTCAGACCCACACTGCCGGGCAGGGCTCGCAACACGTTGCCGACCATGACGCGCGGAGCTGGCCGAGAGTTCCCGCACGATTGTCGCCGAGCTCAGGCCCGCACTGCCGAGCAGGGCTCGCAACACGTTGCCGACCATGATGCGCGGAGCTGGCCGAGAGTTCCCGCACGATTGTCGCCGAGCTCAGGCCCGCACTGCCGAGCAGAGCTCGCAACACGTTGCCAACCATGACGCGCGGAGATGGCCGAGAATTCCCGCACGATTGTCGCCGAGCTCAGGCCAGCACTGCCGAGCAAAGCATGCGACATGTAGCCGACCAGGGCGCGCAAAAGTATCAGACCAAACTCAGGGCCAGTTGCCGAGCAGAAATTCACCGAACAAGATGAGCTCGGTTTCCTGCCGAATATCCCTGCCGGGGATGCCAGGTAGGATATGCCGAGCACTTTGAGCTCGGCATTCTGTCACGATAAAATTCCCCCCCTGGGGAGGCCAGCGACTCGAACCCCGAGTCAAACGCGCTGGCCGGAGAAAGCCGAACAGAGAAGTGTCAAGGAGGGTGGATTCTGCCGAAAGATCCGCTTGATTTGGGAAATATCTGAGGTCGGCATTGAGTCGGTGGAAGATATTTGAGGGCGGTATTGAAGCGGTGATCACGTGAACAGGAGTTTTAGAGGGCCAATAGGAGAGTGACAGGTGTCTGATTAGGTTTTCGATGGAAAACTATAAATAGCCTCTCCAAGAGAGAGAGAAGGAGCCCCAATTTTTTTTAGAGAGAGAAATACATAGGGAGTTAGAGAGAGAAAGACTTGTAATCAGGAATCTGCCCTGTACAAGGATCCGGCTAGGGCCGATCCGACCTGATTTTAAGGAATAAAAGTCAAGCACTTTTTCCTATTTTTGGTTTTTTGCTTTCCTATTGCTGAACTGCTTGTTTTCTTGGTTTTTATGATTTAGACTACTCTTAGATCTAAACATTATGAACAAATCTGGATATCCATACCATCGACAAGTTGCCATAGCATCTTGGTAATTCTAAATCATATACCAGTGCACCACCGGTAAACGTCGTTGTCAAAACAACTCTGTTACCCACGCCGCAACCATTTGTTTCACAGCGTACTACTGCGTCAACAATTCCATTATACATCTCACTAATTAGCACATATTTGTCCTTATTTTTATTAGCTTTTTAGTTCGTTTTTCTATTGTTTTTGGTATAAGTTGGACAGTTTAAGCTTAATTCCGTATTTTTATACTCCTGGCTTATTTAACCGTATTTTAATTGTAATTAATGCAAATAAGTGATTACTTGTGGTTTTTCACTTTACAGCTAAGTAACCAGAGGAGTTCAGAGCATTATTAAGATGAAGCTTGATGTTTGAGAATTGAGAACGAGCTTTTTGGTGAAAGAGTAGTATAATGATTGAGAGAACAAGACGTGCAGCAAGCTGCGTCGATCGACGCAGGCATCGACGCTTCGTCGACGTGAATTTTCCCACGTCGGTCGACACTAGGTCGACGCCAAGACGATGTAACTCTCTGAAGCGTCGATCCAAGAGTGTGTCAGTCGACGCTCAAAACGACGCAACTCTCTGAAGCGTCGATCCAAGGGTGCATCGGTCGACACCCATGCCCTGTCGATGCGAGCGCACCGGACGCGTCGATACCGAGCCCCAACTCGCATCGGTCGATGCGACGTCGACGTGACGGCCCAGATGCGGATTTTAGGGTTTCTTATCCTCCAAGAAAAGTGAAAACTATAAGAACCTTCTCTGAGTCCGTACACAAAAAACACGACATACACCATATACACAAGATACCACTACAACACTACTTACAGTCCGTCGGCTCGAAAACATTACACCGTGACATCCATATACGATCAAGATCAGGGATTCAAGGATCGCGAGTTCTAAATTCTACTCGTTAGTTCGTGATTCGTTCTTCGACCAAGGTCTACGCAATCTCTCCGGATTAGCTGGAGAATTTTTTGCAATTTCTTAGTTTAAATAAGTACTCTACACTCTTTAATTATTTTCTTTGTTTAATTAATGCGATTAATTAGTAGCTTTTCAATTATTGCTCTTGAATCATTTCATATTTCAACCCTAGATACTTTTGGTATTCGGATTCGTAATCTTTAGTTTAATTAATGTTTGGTTATTATTCATTCTTAAATAATTGATGTCGTTTACATTTCGCTTTAGATAATTGCTTTTCGATTATGCTCTTGATCTGATTAGGGTTCTTGGTTGATTTCTTGGATTAAATTCATGCGTTCTAGTTGCTGAATTAAAGTACTTAGTTTAAATTGATGTTCATGCATTTTAAATTCTTAGTTACCCCCCCCCCTCCACCCCCCCCAAAAAAAAATCACACGAAATTAAAACTCAATATGTACACGAATCAAAACAAAATATTTTTTTTTAATTTTTCAATCATTTTTGGATTTTTGAATTTTTGAATTTTTGAATGTTTTTGGATTTTTCAATAAAAGAAAGAAAGAAATGGAAAGAACTTGGGTTGCCTCCCAAGAAGCGCCTATTTTACGTCACTAGCTTGACGTACTCCCTTTTTGGTCAAGGTGGAAATATCACGGGAGGGTCCACCAATACAATCTCCTCCTTGTCGGGAGGATCCATTCCTTGGAACGTCCTTGGCGCATTGCATATCTCATATAAGATCCGCCAAAAAGCAAACATTCCAAGTGGGCAATCGACACTCGTCTCGGCTAGGTCCTCGGGTGGAATGGTGACTTTAAAGTGACCCGAAGACTCATCCAAGAAGCGGTAGGAGTAATGGCTGGCTAGCTTCTTCAACCTTTGATCGACAAACGAGGGAGGGAAATGATCTCTCTTGGTGGCCGCACTAAGCTTCTTAGAACCGATCAACATCCTCCATCTCGTCGTAGCCCTCATGGACAACAATTATCCTTCTCCATCCTCAACAAATAACGAGCCACTCGTCTTGGGCACCATATGAATGGGATTCACCCACTCACTCCCGGCGAGTACGAACATCAAGCCCTCCAAAAACAACCTCCACAGCCATCGTTTGGTTCGAATAATACTTCCCCATGAATCGATCATACACCATGTCCCAATTTGTAAGAGAATTAGGTTCCAAGGATAAAAACCAATTCCCATCACGGTCCTTCAAAGTATAAGGAAAACACTTCATTTTCAACTGTTCTTCACAAATTCCTTGCAATGGAAACGTTTGTATGACTAAATAATATTTTCGAATATAATTTATCGGATCTTCATTAGGAAGCCCGTAGAAAGAGGGCAAAAGATTGAAATGAGTGTCCCTGAGTTCATAATCTCGGCCCGCTGGGCCTAGACGAATGCATGATGTAGAAGGACCAATCACAGGCTGAGCGAATTCACGCATACGAGCCGACTGAGGTTCATGTTGACGGAACGGCCTGTGAAGTGGTACGTACGGGCCTCGAGGCGGATGATATTGTTGTTGTTGATTGAACGGTTGTTGATGAAAGAAGTAAGGCACTTGTTACTAATTCAGTTGCATGCCGTGATTGTTAACATGTTGATTGAAATGGTCTTCATTAAATGGTGGTGGATTTGGTACATTGTTTTGTTAATTTTGAGCTTCTGGCTGGTTCGGTTTTGTAGGATTTGCTCCGAGCGGATCCATTGATGATTCTGCTAACAATGTAAGTCTTGCTCGATTTACCCGGTGAATGTTGTCGATCAAAGGAACTAAATCTCCACCAAAGGACCTACGTCCTTGCATTCACTAACAAACAATTAAAATAGTCGAGACAAAAGAACACAAATCAAACGAACTAAACAAAATATATACGAACAAACATTTTTTGACAACCTTTGTCAATTCCCTGGCAACGACACTAGATTTTGAATCGAACTTTTTCGCTTTAAAAGTTAAAAGCTCGTCCGCAAGAGAACGGAGCTATTGTAGGCGATAAGCTGGACTCGAGTCGAATAACAAGGAATTAAAATTGGCGTCAATTAAAGTTTGTTCAACAATTCTATAACTAAACACACGATCCATTTTTGGGATTTTGGGTTTTATAACTACGAATTTGAAAACAAGCATATGGAAATTAAAACCTAATTGAAAGCGATAAAAACTAGAATTTATAAAATGAGAAAACAAACATAATTGAACTAACGAATTAAAAGTAAATGGTACTTGAGTTATTAAACTAATAAGAAGTCGAATGATCTACAGCAATGAAACGATGAATTAAAATGACGAACGTAGTAGAAATGGAAGAACGACGTGATCATCCAGAAGAAACTTCAATGTAATTAAAATGGAACATCACTTGAGGAATCTGAGATATTCGAAACCTTCCCCCCAAGTTGGCTGATGAAAATATGAAGAAACCACCGGGTATTTATAGATTTGCCCACAAATAACCGCCCAACTACCGAAGGCATCGATCGACACGTGGTAGGCTCGGCGTCGACGCTTGATAGGTCTCAGCATCGATGCGTGCGGCTTGCTGGTGTCGGCGCATATTGCGTTGGTCGACAGGTCAGTTGTCGATGCTCACAGAGAGTTCAGGCGCAGGAGCATCGACAGGTGTGTCGTTCGACAGGTCAGTTGTCGACGCTCACAGAGAGTTCAGGCGCAGGAGCGTCAACGGGTGCGTCGGTCGATGCGGGCGGCTCCCGGCGTCGACGCGAATATTAGCTGCGGGCATCGGCAGCTAAGGTCGGTAGGACTCGGACACTGGGTAACCCAGTGTCGGACTGGTACCCAGTGTCAGCTTAGAACATTGCTCGTCCAATGTTCGTCATCTCAAAGCTGAAAGGGAAAATTAAACATAATTAGACTTAAACTTATAAAATAAAGGATAAAAACATAAAACGAGATAAGAAACGAAAAATACTAAAAAGAAGAGAAACAAGAAGAATAGAAACCTAAAACTTGACAAAAACACACAAAACGCAATGCAAAAATACACCAAAATCACATATAAATATGCACCAATCAAAATCCCACACGATGATTCTTCATGGAGATTGAATGAAACTTTAAATCTAGAATGACCTGTTCTTCCTTTTGGAAGAAGAAGAAGAGAAGCTATGCCGCTAGATGCCAAATTTTATACAATCCCACCATTAGATCTTACTGCTGTAGAAAGAGTCCTCCAAACAAAAGTTTTTCTAGTTCCTCCATGTTCATAAACAAAGAATAAGCACCACCACCACCCCCCCCCCCCTCCACCCCCCCCACCCTCCCTTTGTTAAAGAAATAGATTTTATGACCTCGTCATACAAATGTTTTGATCTTTATTGATATTTTGAAATAAACTCGTGTGTTCTTCAATGAGGGCGTCACGGTCATAGTCCAATTCCTCAGAAATAATTCTATTCAAAGATATATTAGAGTCGGCTTCAGTTGGAATTGGCATTGGAGGAAAGTCCTTTAAGCTCTTCCCTATGCTCTGCAATAACTTATCCACTTCTAGTAAAGCAAGATTTTAAATTTCAGCATCACTCATTTGCAAATTTGTACAAATAAAATTAAAAGTAATTATACTTTAACTAATTTATATGAAAAAATACATAAAAGAACACTATCAAAAAACCATGGATATAATCGAAGTTTGTTAATTAATACCTTTGTTATTTCTCAACTTTTGTTGTTTGTATAAAATTTCATCTGATAAATATTTTCAACATTTTCCCATACTTTTTAGATTTGGACGAAAGAAATATCATGAATAAGGACCTAACAGAATGTTCAGATCCCCAATAACTTGCTTCTTCGATGCCATCGATATATTTCCATATCATCATCCAGTAGCCCAACTGAGTGGCATGCATCATGATATGCATCGTGTTGCTTTCCGTTCACTTTTTTAAGTCATCGTGACATTGTGCAACTCGAACAATATTGAGGAGGCACCTAGCATAATAGTTATCACCAGAACCTGGGGGAACATAATATAACCAAGTAATTTGCAATCTTTGTTTCCTAGGAGTCCACTCATTGTACTTCTTTTTGAGTTCCAAACAAAATACTAAGGAAACTCACTATACAATAAATTTCGAGCTTCAGGATGTTTCTTGTTAGACTCAAACCAACCCAAAAATATTTTATGAAGTGTTAAATGACGTTTCATCACATCGTCTAATGATTCATTATCATTATATAGTACTCTTTGCTCCCCTGAAAGATGAAAACTCAAGCGTAGGACAAAAGGATTTCTATATTGAATTCATACCCAAAGATTCTCCAAGCTGCTTCACATGGAGAAATGTAATGAAAAT